>JAMBMQ010000034.1:11151-23431 GCA_024363595.1 Xenopus borealis | reverse complement strand
CTATATATTTTAAAATCTTGCCAGGAGAAGGCAGTGTCAAGTTACACTGCAATTTAGTATGTTACTTCATGGTACCCTTCTCCCATGAAGATCCTTAAGATTTGGCTCTATAATAGCAAAGTAAAGCCACTAGCTATCTCACCAAACACAATTATGATCAGACCAAAGTTTTAATCTATACGTTCCTATGAGTCTCATAATTTCTCTATTACATTTTGCTTTGAATAAAAGCCAAGATGAAATATGTATCAAATTAAGACTATACAGCACAGTATATATGTATTAGTGCTATATTATAATTATATTAATCAATAATGGTTACTTTACAATGCGGCCTTGTCAATCATACAGTAGGACTATGGATAGGAGATTACATTTTTGGGATGTTTTATTTAAGTTAATTAATTCTTTGTGTTCTTTTGCAGCCTTAAAATGATAAAACCTAATACTGCAAAGATTTTCAACACCAAGTCTCGTGTAATGTATGAACCAAGTACTGCAATATCAACTTCGGCATCTCTCAACCAATATGGAAGAGAAGAAGAAGAGTTACAGGAGAATTTGACCCATAATGCACTAAACCCCTCCCCCCGTAGGCCCCCCGCTGGCTGGGGGGGAGTTAGGCTTTGGGGGAGGGGGGCCTACGGGGGCAGGGGTCGCATTATGGGTTGAATTTTCCTTTAAGCCAGTGGAAGAAAACCTCCACTGTCTCCAAGGACTTTCAGCTACAAAGCTGCAAATCAGAAGGCAAAACGAAGATGGTTCCGCACACCAGTAAATTTAAAACTCCAAAGTTTTATTCATCCATATGTAAAGCAGGCACATTACAGAATGTAGCTTGATGTGTTTTGGGTGCGTGCCCCCCTTAATCATGATTAAGGGTACACCACATAAAATGTGTCAGGCTACGTTCTGTAGCTGCCAGCTACTCTTTACTGAAATATGAGGTAAGTTGGAGCAGTTACGTTCTCTATCTCTTTTGATCGACAAATCAAGCAGGATCTTCCTTTCAGTTCAACATTTCAGCCAAGAAAACAAGAAGAGTAAGAGACAACATCTTGCTTCACTCATCGAGGAAAACTTACCCTTTCACAAGAAACCATTTCTTTTCTGTTATATCTATAATTTTCAATAAAGAATTTATTGAATGTATTTTATAGTCTCTGGTATTATTGATAAAATCAGTAAATTAGTGTAGGGATCTATAGGAATAACTGGTTCCTATAGGGTTAAATCCCCACCCTACAGAGGGACTGTAGGGTAGCGGTTACTTTCCTTGACAACTGGGGGGTACGTAGGGGATCAGGAAACCCCATGAATGAGGTTTAGCTATCCTAGGGGAGTTTTGGTGATAGACTCTCTAGGAGAGAAAGGTAGTTTAGTACAACAGTATCAGTAGCTCAACTCCAACAAGGATTTGCAGGAGGGAGTAGCTTCCCACAGGTTTTGAAGAGGGACTGTAAGGTAGCAGCTACTTTCCTTGACAACTTCCAGGAGGGAATGATTGTATGAACTGCAATTGCCTCATGGAGTCTGTTCTCTGCTGTGATCCAGTGTCGGACTGGGATGCCAGGGGCCCACCAGAAAACCTTAGACCAGGGGCCCAACTTTCCAAACTATTATTCCTTCTCTCCTAACTTAACCACTTTATTCTCCTAGTCTTTTAGATCTACTTACTGTACTCTGTTCTTCCATTCTTAAGCCTCTTTTTCTACATAAAAAAATAGGGAATGAACATGAAATAGGTCAAATTGTTAGAAGCAAAGAGGCCCACTGACACCTGGGCCCACCGGGAGTTTTCCTGGTATCCCTGTGGGCCAGTCCAACACTGCTGTGATCTATCCTCTGATGTGACGGTGTATGTCACTGTGCTAATCAATATGTGAGTAAAACCTGGGGATATTGTCTTCGGACTAATAAAAGTTTGTTTGAGTTTGCACCAAGAACTTCCTGATGCCTGTCATTTTTGTAACTTGCACGCACAGTGTCTGGGTGTTGTAGTTGCACTACACCATAGAGGGAATGCTTCCACTTAGCGAAGGCCCGGGATCCTGAAGAGAGAGTCCAATGTAACCCATGCTCATAACAATAGTGGGACATTTTAAATATCTGTTGACTGGATAGCCCAAATTAGCATTACATTTTGGCACCCAATGGGGGCTTGATTTCCCTGACACCAGACTGTAGTGCTGTGTTGTTAACTTTCTTAAAAAAAGCTGCGCAACAGACTATTTTTTTTCATGACCAGTTGCCGGACCCGATAGGCAAAAGGCGTCCTGCACAACTTTTTCACAAATTTTTCGGATTGTACAGATTTTCTGTACTTAACTGACATGCATGGTAAGTAAGTTGGAGCAGTTACGCTCTCTATCTCTTTTGATGGACAAATCAAGCAGGAGCTCCCTTTCAGCTCAATATTTCAGCCAAGAAAACAAGAAAAGTAAGAGACAACATCTTGCTTCACTCATTGAGGCAACTCACCCTTTCACAAGAAACCATTTATTTTCTGTTATATCTAAAATTTTCAATAAAGAATTTATTAAATGTATTTTATAGTCTCTGGTATTATTGATAAAATCAGTAAATTAGTGTAGGGATCTATAGGAATAACCGGTTCCTATAGGGTTGAATCCCCACCCTTTTAGTTACTAGGCAGAAGCCTATGTTTCTAGTCTGTGTTAATGCCTGCAGTTATTGGCCAGGTGACGCTGTGACCACATCCTGCCTTACACTGGGAAGGGAGGGGAAGCTTCCTCTTTGGCCTCTGGATGGTGATCCAGCAGGGTGTGCCCAGGGGGGGGCCTGGGTACAGAAAGGCCTTGAGGTAACCCCAAAGGGACTGGACACCTTTAGGGGGTAAGTCGGGGACCAGGAAAACCCATGAATTAGGTTTAGCTATCCTAGGGGAGTTTTGGTGATAGACTCTCTAGGTGAGTGAGATAGTTAGGTACAGCAGTATGAGTAGCTCAACTTCAATGAGGATTTGCAGGAGGCAGTAGCTTCCCACACGTTTTGAAGAGGGACTGTAGTGTAGCGGCTACTTTCCTTGAACACTTCCAGGAGGGAACGGTTGTATGAAATGCAATTGATTCATGGATCCTGTTCTATGCTCTGATCTATCCTCTGATGTGATGGTGTATGTCATTGTGCTAATCGATATGTGAGTAAAACCTGGGGATATTGTCTTCAGACTAATAAAAGTTTGTTTGAGTTTCCACCAAGAACTTCCTCGCGCCCATCATTTTTGTAAGTTGCATGCACAGTGTCTGGGTGTTGTAGTTGCACTACACCATAGAGGGACTGCTTCCACTTAGCAAAGGCCCGGGATCCTGAAGAGAGAGTCCAATGTAACCCGTGCTCATACCAATAACTGGAAATTTTAATTATCTGTAGTCTGGATATCCCAGATTAGCATAACATTTTGGCGCCCAACGTGGGGCTTGATTTGCCTGACACCAGACTGTGATGTTGTGTTAACATTCTTAAAAAAGGCTGCGCAGCAGACTTTGCTAAAGTTTTATGATTTTTTTTTGTGACAAGTTGCTGGACCCGGTAGGCAAAAGCGGTCCTGCACGACTTTTTCATGAATTTTTTGGATCGTATGAATTTTCCGTACTTTACTATCATATGCAGTAAGTTGGAGCAGTTACACTCTCTATCTCTTTTGATGGACAAATCAAGCAGGATCTCCATTTCAGCTCAATATTTCAGCCAAGAAAACAAGAAGAGTAAGAGACATCTTGCTTCACTCATTGAGGCAACTCATCCTTTCACAAGAAACCATTTCTTTTCAGTTATATCTAAAATTTTCAATAAAGAATTTATTAAATGTATTTTATAGTCTCTGGTATTATTGATAAAATCAGTAAATTAGTGTAGGGATCTATAGGAATAACCGGTTCCTATAGGGTTGAATCCCCACCCTTTAGTTACTAGGCAGAAGCCTATGTTTCTAGTCTGTGTTAATGCCTGCAGTTATTGGCCAGTTGGTGCTGTGACCACATCCTGCCTTACACTGGGAAGGGAATGGCAACTTCCTTTTTGACCTCTGGATAGTGATCCAGCAGGGTGTGCCAAGGGGGGACCAGGGTACAGAAAGGCCTTGGCTCTGAGGTAACCCCAAAGGGACCGGACACCTTTGGGGGTAAGTCTGTGACCAGGAAACCCCATGAATGAGGTACTGAGGGAGGGAGCAGAGGTGTCACGGTTGGCACCCTAAACCAGAACAGATGCCAAGCTCCCTGGTCTCGGCTCGGCTTCACCAGTAGTGTGACCGCCTTTGGCTTCGGGAGGAGCCCACAGCTACTCAGATGCCACCTGGACTTATCGAGAGGAGCAAGGCAAGGAGTTCTGGCAAGCAAAGGGGCACGACGGTTAATAAAGTCAGTTAGGCCGAAGGTCACAGTACAATAGGAGTTTGCAGATTCGTAGTCAGACAGGCCGGGTCGAGGCAGGCAGATAGCTAGGATCATCAGGCAGGCAAGGGTCAAACGAGGTTATCAATCAGAAGGACTTAGACAGAACCGGAGTCAAATAACAAGCAGGAGTCAAACCAGGAAGTCAGGCAAAGGGTTAAGCAGAATCAAGGTCGGTTTCAGGCAAGGGTCAGGTTCCAGAGATCAGAGTATTCAAAACAGCCAGGCAGGGTCAAACACAGGTATCAGACAGACTAGAAGCTTTTCAGCGCAAAGAACAAGGCACCAGGAACAAAACCTATCATGGGCAATGAAAAAGTAAAAAATGTCCCTTTAAATACTTTCAAATTTCACACCATTGCGCGCTGGCGTAAACACATGCGCCTATAAATAGAGCGTGGCGCGCACTAAGAAGCCGGCAGCAAAGAGGAAGAATGGCGCGGCGGGCGTCCCCGCTGCACCACCGCTAGACCACCAGGGTGAGTCTTTACAAGAGGGAACGGTTGTATTAACTGCAATTGCCTAATGGAGTCTGTTCTCTGCTGTGATCTATGGTCTGAAGTGACGGTGTATGTCATTGTGCTAATCGATATGTGAGTAAAACCTGGGGATATATCTTCGGACTAATAAAAGTTTCTTTGAGTTTGCACCAAGAACCTCCTTAATGTTCTGTCTAAAAAAGAATATGGTATGCCAACGGTGTATGTGTTAAAAAATGTAATCTCTGCATCTCTACCTTTTCAATCTGGACTTTGCTGATCCTAAGCTTCTTCTCCAGCTTGTCCAAGGGAATGCAAAAATATAATAAAGCTATTTCAAAATAATTTTTGGATGAGGTGTTAGAGATGCTTTGCTTTGGATGATGTTCATCATCAATTAGTTATACTCTTTCCTATCCCACTAAAAAAGCAACAGTTGGAACAGTGGAACATGTCCTTTTAAATATCAGATGACTATGCTGGAGTTCTAATGGACATATTTAATAAACAATTAAGTTTTAGCCGGAAGAATTTTTGTGACTTTTGGTGCATGCACATGAATATGCACATGCACCGCAAACAGTGCATTTGTCCAGAGTACTAGGTAGGCTGGGGGAAGGAGGGAGGAGCATTCCTTGATTGAATTAATTGGGCTGCATACATTACTGATACCCCCTCTAAGTTGTTAATGAACAGGTTAAATAAATGGGGACCCAATACCGAGCTCTGAGCAACCCCACTAAGAACCATATTCCAAGTAGATAATGTACCGTTAACAACCACCCTCTGTACTCAATCCTGTAGCCAGTTTCCTGTCAATGTGCAAAGGAATTAATTAAGCACAACAGACCTTAGTTTAGAGAGCAGTCGTTTGTGTGGCATGGCCACAAACATATTGGCAAAATCTACAGCCCCCCACTGTCCAGCATCTTACTTAACACATTATAAAAAGCAATCAAATTCATCTAATATGACCTATCCTTCATATAGGAATAAACATACGTAGCATCAACCACATGCCGGTGTGCTTTTAAATCCAAAATCTTTATTTATCCATAGTAAAAAGGCACAAAGCATGTCCAGCTTGATACATTTTGGATGCATGCATCATTAATCACAAGTTTATGATTAAGGGTGCTTCTGCCACAAACGCATCAAGCTAAACATGCTGTGTGCCTGTTATTATGGAGTAATAAGGATTTTGTATTTTAAAGCATTCCTGTGTGTGGAAACTCAGTTTTTCCTCTTCCTATCCTTCATATAGTCATGCTAATTACTACTCATAATGCCATTCACAAAATTTTGAATGCAATCATTTAACAAGCCTTCAAATAATTTGCCTGCCACATTTGTCAAACTCACTGTCCTATAATTACCAGGCTGAGATCATAATCCTTTTTTAAATATTGGAATGACATGTTTTTTTGCCAATCCATAGGTAATCCGAAATAGTGGCTGGTCTAAAACTGAATTAAGCTCTCTTAGAACCCGGGGGAGTATGCCATCTGGCACTGGTGTCTTGTTTATAGTAATTTTTATTAAAGCTTTATGAATCATATCCTGAGTCAGCTACTGACTAGATTGAGCGGAGCCAACAGTGCAGATATGAAGGTTCCAACTATATATGGCTGCAAGGCCCTGATCAGTAAATATTGATTTTACTAATGTTTTTGATACTGTTTCATAATTTACAGACACATAACAAATAGAGAAGGTTTGTAGAGAATAGTTAGGAAACAATGAGCATGGTCAATATTGAGAATAACAGGATCTAGTTTCTACAGTATATTAGTACTATAATTAAAGTAATAAGTAACAACCTCAAAGCAACTTTATGGTAGCAGCAGCTCCCGTTTATTGCATTAGGACATCTGATCTCGTCTTGTTCCCTGTGACCTAGTTGACCAAAAAGTTTGCCCCTGAGGTATATATGCCTTCTATGTTAAAATTACCTTTTAGAACCAATGACTGGTTAAATGTATTCGCTTGTGGAGGAAACTACCAATTGTTAATAATATTTTGTTTTCATTTCACCAGCAAGATATCAAGGGGCAGATTTATTAAGGTTCGAGTTGTGTTTTCCATGAAAATTCTAGTTTTTTGGGCTCAAAAAGAATATTTACTGGTTAAAATAACTCAAAATTTTCAAGTTTTTTAAAGATTGTTTTCAAGATATATGAAAATATACCATCTAAAACAGGTGTCCCCAATTTTCTTTACCCATGAACACCATTTAGATGTAAAAAGAGTTGGGGAGTAACACAAGCATGAAAAATGTTCCTGGGTGATGCCAAATAATGGTTGTGATTGGCTATTGGTAGCCCCTTTGTTGACTGACAGTCTACAGGAGCCTGTGTTTGGCAGTGCACTAGGCATTTGTGCAACCAAAACATGTCTCCAAGCCTAGAATTCAAAAATTAGCACCTGCTCTGGGGCCACTGAGAGCAACATCCAAGGGGTAGAGAGCAAAGTAGGCATGGCCGAAAATTTATTTTGTCTCTCTCTTTCGTGTTGTAGTTTTTTCCATTCAAGAATCCATTTGAGTTGTGAGTTCATCTGAGGTATAGAAAACTCAAAAATTCGGCCTTTTATAAATAACCCCTGAATTTCCTCTTTTGGGTGAATGTACATGGTTTAAGTGTGTCTAATGTCAGTATGGATATGTCATGCCTTTTCATTGTAGTGTGTGGCCCAGGTAACTTGCACCCACAAAGCAACCAACTTTGTCATTTTTTACAGAGAAGGAAAACATTAATGATTTATACTCCTTTTTATTCCAGGAAGTGACTGTATACTGAAATTGTGTTCTTTAGGTGGTCTTAAAATGCTCAGCCTAAAAAAAGTTTGCTTTGCAGGTAGCCAATAGCATTTAATTGTGTGTATTGTTCTTACTTGTTTTGAACAAGAATTCAAATGTTCATTTGTCTGTTGCCTGAGCATTTACTTCTACGAAATCTTTAAATCCTCAGTTGGATGTTTCAGATCTCAACCTATTGGGAGTAGCAGTCTAAGTGAATGCGCCTTCTACAGTTTTAGGGGTACAACACTCTCCCCACTTATAGCATATAGCAGAGTTGGTTGCTTGTGCCCTCCCAACACCCCACTGTTTCCATTGACTTTGACAGGTAAGATTTTTCAACTGCTGCCACTCGTTCAGCTCTGAAGCTACACTCACCAAACCTGAATAACATAATAATGGGTTCACCCAAATGAAACAGCAACATTTGTGGCCCGATCTGGGCAGAGTCAATAACAGTCAATGAGATGTCACCTACAGTATAAACTTTCATTGCTTTAAATTTAAACTGCTGCCATTCTTTAAATATTAATGCCAGGGTCCCTAACCTTTGCAGAGTAAGTCATTGGGTAACAATTCAAGGTTAGAAAAAGTTAAGGAGGAGAGGATGGATACAGAAAATAGCCCATACATTTAGTAAGACTGTGTAAGAATCAGATGTGAATGAAAAGTGGCAAATAATATTGCTTCTGTTGTGCTATAGTTAATCAAGTAAATGTGGTTCGGATTTGTGCAACTTCCCTGTAGCAAGGATTCTCAGCCAGGTGGCAAGTTGAAAAATGTGCAGGCCCGGATTTGCGGCAAGGCCGCATAGGCTCGGGCCTAGGGCGGCATCGATCAAGGGGAGGCATGCCACCCAGCAGCACAAGTAATTTTCTTCCTGGAGCACGAGCACCGAACTGCTATTGCTCTGGAATCAAGTTAATATTATGACTTTTAAAACTCATAATTATGACTGTAAAAAGTCGAAATTATGACTTTAAATCTCAGAAGTCATAATTATAAGATTAAAAATCATAATTTCGATTTTTTAAAGTCATAATTATGAGATTAAAAGTCATAATTATGAGTTCAAAAGTCATAATTATGAGATTTAAAGTCATAATTTCAACTTTATAAAGTCATAATTATGAGACTAAAAGTCATAATTATGATTTAAAAATTTTTAAAAGTCATAATTAGTGATGGGCGAATTTGCGGCGAATTCCCACTGGCGAATAAACTTGGCAAACGCCACCAAAAATTCGGCAAAAAAAAAACAACGCGCTGCGATTGACGCGACCCGCGTCAAAAATTACGCGACTCATTTCGCGAATTTCGATTGAAATTCGCACATTTTTCGACGAATCACTAGTCATAATTCATCAGAAATTTTTTTTTTGCTGGCCCCAGTGCTCTTCCATAAGACAGTACATTCAATAATCCAGACTGAATCGGCAAAATGGGGGTAAATTCAAACCTTAGTATATACAAGACAAAGAGAACAGCAAACTACTGTATAAAAGTTTTATTTTAAACTGTCAACCCATTGGTGAATAGTAATGCAACACTTATTTCTAAACTTCAAAAATTTGTGTGCGGAGATCTGAAACTAATTTTATGAACAATCATACTTAGGGGCAGATTTACTAAAGATTCGAAATTCGATGAATTTTCAAAAAGATTCTAATTTGAATTTCGAATAACTTTTTGGAGTACTTTGATCAATTGGAATGATTCGAATAAAAATCTATTCGGTCATTCGACCATTCGATGGTCGAAGTACATCCCCTTTAAAAAAAAAAATTCTATAGCCTTGTTTGCCAGACCTTCCCATAGGGCTATACAGCAATTTGGTAGGTTTAATCTCCCATAGGGTTATTTCAGCATTTTAAGATCGAATGAAAAATATTCGATCGAATGGTCAAAATCTTTGGAATTGTTCGATTCGAATGATTTGATCATTCATTAGAATTTTTAAGATTCGATCGTTCGTTCGATCGAATTTCGTTAAAACCCTTCAAATTTGGTATTAGAATTTGAAGGGTTAAAGGAAAACTATACCCCAAAAATGAATTTTTGAGCAACAGATAGTTTATATCAAATCAAGTAACCTATTAAAGAATCTTATCAAACTGGAATATATATTTCAGTAAATATTGCCCTTTTACATCTTTTGCCTTGAACCACCATTTTCTGATGGTCTGTGTGCTGCCTCAGAGATCACCTGACCAGAAATATTGTAAAGGGAAGAAGTGTTGAAGCAAAATACAGAACTCTGTCTGTTAATTGGCTCATGTGACCTAACTTTATAGTTTGTTTGGTATGTTTGTGTGCACCGTTGGATCCTAGGATCCCAGGAGGCTGTCCTAATTTTTTAAAATGGCTATTTTCTATTTATGATTACCCAATGGCACATGCTACTAAAAAAGTGTATCATTATGAAAATGGTTTATTTACATGAAGCAGGGTTTTACATATGAGTTGTTTTATGCAATATCTGTTTATAGAGACCTACATTGTTCGGGGGTATAGTTTTCCTTTAAAATTCGATCGAATTTCGACTCAATAGTAAATCTGCCCCTTAATGTCCAAAACCATTAAGCCTGTATAGAGCACTGCCCCGGTTAGTGTTGAGGGGTCAGATAAAGCATGCTTACAAAGCAATGTGTTTCCAATATAGAGCATATAGCAGCTACAACTAGACCTTACTATGCATACAAAGGATGGCCAAAATGTTTTTTTACATGCAATGCCATTAAAGTATATGGGGCAAATTCACAAAAGAGCGAAGCGTCTAACTCTATTGCAAATTCGCCATTGTGATGTAATTTCGCAACTTCAATGATTTACTAACAGTATCCCTGGAGAAAATTCTCTAGCGAAGTAGATAGACTAGCGCAACTTTGCACCCTTACGCCAGGTGAAGTTGCACACTAACGAAGGAACGTAACTACTATAATTCACTAAGATGCCCATTATAATGAACGTTACCTCTTGCGCTAGACTTTATTTCATCAGGTCAGACCTGGCGAAGTTCAATACAATAGAAAAAAAAAAAGTCCAAAAAAAATGCTGGCGTCTTTTACTTTTTATACGGTGATAATCTTTTTTTTGGGTGTCTAACCTAACATATGGCAACTCAATTATACAGGGGACACATGTTTAGGGCAATAGGACAACTTTATTTTATTTATTAAAGGTTTCCTGGGCTTGTGTAGTGGAATGTAGTGGCTGTAACATATACTTCTATTATACTTTTAACTTTGTGCCGTTTGCAAATCAGGCAATCAGTAATGAAAAATTATGGGGACTCAGCTTTTAGATTCTCAGTGGATAACTACAATGGAACAGATGCCATGAATGGAGACCCAGGAAGAGGGAAAGAGGAAGGATGCTTTACATATGGGGATAAGTGGGTGATGTTTTCATATCTTGGTTCACACCTCTGATTGCCTGGACCAGGTTTGAGGCAGTTTACTGTATTGCTGGGGCCCTAGGGCCATGACATTGCACCAGAGTATACACTATTCACCGACTGTAAACAATCTTAATCCTATTTCAGGTTCTCCAATTACCAAAACATCCTCAGTCAGAAAGACACTATAATCTTTTTCTATTCTATAAAAGAGTTTCAATAAAAAAAATATGAGAATGCTTTAATTTACAGGATTTATGTACTATAATGAAGTAACTGAACTGGAAATGTAATGAAAATTTGTTATGGGTATTTGTATGTATTTTGCTAAAGGGAGTGATGTTCAGTCTGAAAATGAATAGCTGATGCCAACCAGGTGTAATTTAAGAAAATTAAGTGCTTTGAAGATCTCTGACTTTTTAATCTGGAATTCATTGATCCTAAGATCCTTCTCTCCATCCAACAGATTTAATAAAGCTTTAATCCATGGCTGATTGAGATCAATTCCAGACCAGGTATGAATCAACCGCAGTGATTGGTGTGATCTTCAAAAGCTTTTTAGAGGACAACTTAAAAGTTGTAATTGACCGAAAGAATGACCCTAAGCCTACAGTATCTCACCCAAACACAATTATTCTGCCTCTGCAAAAAAACATGTCCAGTACTCTCCAGTACTCTTAACTTGATGTGTTCAATACAATTCACTCTATGAAGGTGACTTCTCAATTGGAGAGTTCCCGAGCTCTCAGTCTCAGTTTATACCCCCACCAGATGTGCTGCAGAAGTAACCAAACGTTGAGTTACTGAGAGAAAGCCAAAGAGGCAGTGCTGGCTGCTGCATTAGTGTTTATTCACACAATATGTTAGAACAAGTATCAAGTTAAAACTGTAGAGCACAGTATATATGTATTAGTGCTATATTATAATAATCTTAATAAATAAATACAGTACATTGCAGCCATTTGCATCATATCACTATGGACGGGAGATGCAATTTCTGCAATGTTTAATTTAAATTAATTAATCCTTCTTGTTCTTTTGTTTGCAGCCTTAAAACAAATACCTCAGTATTCTGGCAAAATAGTGCAATGATTTTCAGCACCAAATCCTGTGTATGAACCAAGTAAGATCAACTTTGGAATCTATAGGGGCAAATTCACGAAAGTGCGAAGCGTCTAACGCTAGCACTAAT
>JAMBMQ010000177.1:11461-22174 GCA_024363595.1 Xenopus borealis | reverse complement strand
CAGGCCTCTCCTAGCATGGTTGCTAGGGAATTTGTATCCTAGCAATTGGATTGCTGAAACTGCAGAGTGGAGATCTGCTGAGTAAAAAGATAAAATAACTACAAAAATAAAATGGGAAATTGACTCAGAATACATAGTTATATAGTTACATAGTTAAATTGGGTTGAAAAAAGAGTCCATCAAGTTCAACCCCTCCAAATTAAAAACCCAGCATATACACACACATCTCCACTCCACAATACGACTCTCAGTGATCAGAATAAAAGTTTGTTTAAAGGTGAACAACCCCTTTACAATGCCTGCATGAAATAAACAGTTGTGCAAGGCATTGTGGCTACTAAAGTTCTGGCATGAGAGTCTAGCCATGAAAGAGAGTGTCTGAGAAGGGACCAACAGAGACAGCTAACAGACAGTTGAGGTGGCCATACACGTAACGATCGGTTTGGATCTCGACCCAATATTCCCACCTAGAGGGCCCAACGATTGGATCATAATGAAGGGGATTGAGGGGCTGATGCAGTCCATGATCCAATAGGATTCTTAGTCCTGTCTGATTGACATCTGCCTGACTTTTGGCCAGATACTGATCAGGGAAGCCCATGTGAGGGCCCCATACTCAATCTGTCTGCAGCTTGGCCCCTGTATGGCCACCTTAGCTCTACACCCAGTGGGAATGAGGATATTACCCAGAATTCCATTTGTATTTGGGTAGTGTTCTCCTTTAACTCTTTGCTACCCCCTTGTGGTGAGCCAGAGTGCTGCAACCTGCTACTGAACCTCATGCCTGTCTTTTCCTTGTCTCTCAGGCCGAGACTATGCAGCAGTCAGCTGATAATCCGTGGCGAGAGCAGCTACTTTATTTCCAAACTCAGAACCGCCAGTGACTTCTGGTTTAATAACGTCTGTGTATATGAAAAGCACGCGGGACCCACTCCCAGTCAGTGGACTCAGCGTGGCTCTATTGTATACGGTTCAAGGGCCACACTGACCCCTGGCTCAGAGGCAGCTGGAGCACATGGATCACTTCAAGAAAACAACATTAGCTTTTTAAGGATATTTTATTTTATAAGTCTGCCTACAATCATTTCATGATTCTATATGAATAGTTTGTGTTTTTACTTTCTTTAATGAAAAAGAAATCTATCTCCAATATACTTTAATTAAAAAATGTGTACTGTTTTTATAAGAAACCTGACTGTATGCAGTGAAATTCTCCCTTCATTTACTTCTGTTTATAGGAATTGTCAGACAGTCCCTAACTGCAGGGAAACAATCACTTATGAACAGCAGGGGGAGCCCCTGCCTTACTTCCCAGCCATGCAGAACTCAAGCAGCTTTGTTTCCCTATACAGATTTGGTCTGTATATTCTGATTATTAATCAGTCTTGCTGTATCGGCTTCTGGCAGATATTATTTGATCATTTATGAGGATCCCTAAGCTTAGCCCAGATCACACTGAGCATGTGCACAGTCTTGGTCTTGCAAAGATGTATAACAAAGTTACAAGATGACAGCCCCCTGTGGCCAACTTTGTATAAATCATTTGTTTGATTAGGCTTGTGGTGCAGTAAGTTCATGTTTATGTTTAGTATACAAAATACACCATTTCTACCCTTATTCTATTTTACACTTTCCTTGTCCTTTAGTTGTAAAATGAACTTTCCCTTTAATCCACTGCGTAGTGTTTTCTGCCTCACCACCGGAGGGCACTGTTTTATCTTGTCAAGTGTAAAGATTAGTCCAAGGCCAAACGCACAGCACTTGTATTTCTCTAGCGGCCCTCCTGTCAGTGCCGACGTTAGGGTTTTGTCTAGGGATTGCACAAGATCCACTATTTGGGATTCGGCGGAATCCTTCTTGAAAGATTCAGCCAAATACCGGGTCCTTATTTGCATATGCAAATTAGTGACAGGAAAGTAAAAAGTGGAAAAAAGTTACATCTCTACGTACCTCCCTGCCCCTAATTTGTATATTCAGATTCAGCCAAATCCTGCTGGAAAATGCCAAATCCTAGATTCGGTGCATCCCTAGTTTTGTCATGCTTCATCTCTGGAGGCAGGACAGAAGATTGTGGTTTCCTGGTCCCTCCCCCTGGATATAAGTTCTGGCTCCACCTCCTTTCCTCAGTTCTCTTGTCCTGCCTCGGAGGTGAAGGAAAGTTTCAGTAATTGTTCAGGAACTTATATTTTATTACTAATTCAGATCATGGCTACAATGGTAGGTGTGGTGTTTATACAAATGGCCTGCAGGTGGCACTGTGCATACACAGGACTTTCTGTACAACTTGAAAGTGAAAGTAAGACTTACTGCTGTTATGTAATGGCTGCATGACCTGCTAATAAAGCATTGTTATACCCTCCTCATCCTCGGCTACCAAACACAACTGTAGATATCTCTCTTATTCCGGAGACGAGGACATTGCAACGTTACACCAGAGGTCCCCCCTTGCCTCCTTGGAACAACCAAGATTAACTCCCCCAGATCACTCACATGCTACTGATACACAATCGGAGGAGGACCTCTCTTCAGAAACTGATCCAAGTGGCTGGAAATAAGGGAGGAGCCAGTAGCCGCTCTAATGGTGGCCATACACGGGCAGATAAAACTGACCAATTTCACAGCTTATCTGCCCATGTATGGGGGCTTCCGACGGGTCTTCCTGATCGATATCTGCCCACGATATTGATCAGCAAAGTTTGAGTTTTTTCCCCGTTCCGACCCAATTGCCCTCGTTTTAATCCGATCGTTTGCCGTGGGGCGGAATGTTCAGATTACCCCCGATATAGCCCTGTCATAAGTAGCATGTCGCCAAACGAGCGGATCTTATAGTCTATGGCCAGCTTAAGGCCAACAAACTACTGGGGGATCAAAAGAATTCCAAACTAACATTCCCAATATTCAACTCCATTTCGCAGGCTATTGAAACTGAATGGGCCCATCCTGCAGAGGCAAATTGCCCTCACTTAAAGGGAAACTGTCATGAGAAAACATGTTTTTTTTAAAAAACACACCAGTTAATAGAGCTGCTCCAGTAGACTTCTGCACTGAAATCCATTTCTCAAAAGAGCAAACAGATTTTTTTATATTCAGTTTTGAAATCTGACATGGGGCTAGACATTTTGTCAATTTCCCAGCTGCCCCTGGTCATGTGACTTGTGCCAGCACTTTAGGAGGGAACTGCTTTCTGGCAGGCTGTTGTTTTTCCTTCTCAATGTAACTGAATAGTACGGAATGGGACATAGGTTTTACTATTGAACAGCAACGTAAGGGGCAAAAAAGGCATTTTTTAATTATTTTTTGTCCTTTTTTGCCCCTGAGGAAGACCCTTATGGTCGAAACGCGTTGGGCGATTGTCTCCCTTTTTTTCTTTTTCCTTTTTTCTATTTTTGTATATTTTGGTGAATAATTTTGTTTTTACTTAGATATTATTTGTAATTTGTTTGGATTAAATTTAATTATTGTTTGAGAACAGGTGTGCTCTCCTTGTTTGCTATTGTGTGCTTAATAATTTTTTCATCCCTGGGATGAGCACCCGATATAATTTTGAATAGGATGTGCGCGGTCTGAGCCTTTGTTGATTTACATGACTTGGGGCAGCTGGGAAATTGACAATATGTCTAGCCCCGTGTCAGATTTAAAAAATGAAATATAAAAAAATCTGTTTGCTCTTTTGAGAAATGGATTTCAGTGCAGAATTCTCCTAGAACAGCACTATTAACAGATGTATTTTGGAAAAAAAAGAATTTTCCCATGACAGGATCCCTTTAAAGATTTTTTGACATATCCTGGACCACCAAAAAGTGAGCTAAAGCCCCCAAGGTGGATTCAGTAGTGGCCCTTCAATCTAGACACACCACTTTAGCTGCATTTAAAGTTCTGTTAATCACGTGTAATCCACTGTAAAGAAATCCTATGTCCAGGCAACAGCAATACTTTGACCAACAGCTGCTTCCGAGGTCTTGGCCCGCACAACCCCTTTAATGCTTTGACAGTGTTCAAGTGTGGAATTACCCCAGGAGTTGTCATTCATTTCTTGGGGGTTAAAGTCCTTGCCGTGTTGCTTCATGCGTTTTTGTTGGAATGTTTGTGGCTAATAACTCACTATAGTAGAACTCCCAGGCCTGCTACATGCGAATCAGCCTCCACTACTCAATCTACTGGAAGTAACCTGCTTTTGTTTTTTTAGATTTCCGTGAACTGGTTGCCATGGTAACACCGGAACGCAAGCTAGAGTCCAGTTTTTTCCGACCAGTAACCGCAAACCGCACTCGTACCCGCTGGGACCCGCAGGTACCTTATCTGCAACCCGCTGCCAATCAAAAATCAGGAGGTGCTGTCATTGTAACGGAAATCATCAGAAGTAGGCATGGTCAGAAAAATTGCTATCGAGAACACCCGCCAACCCAGGTCTATACCCGTACCCGGAACTTCTATCCGCAACCTGCAGGGTAACGCAGGTTTTTGCGGGTAACCCGCGGGTATCCAACCCGCTGCAGGACTCGAAAACAAGCAACAAGAGCGTGGTGTAAAGAAAGCTGGTAGGTGCAGCACAATTAAGTCTCTGAATAAGTCGCAGACGAAACGCGTAAGGCTGGTGACATCACTGGAGGGCACCCCGTGGGCGAAGCACGAGGAAGCAATGCCGCAAGCTGTTCTCTACACCTTTCTGTGGATTCTGGATAGAAAAAGACTGTGCGATACTACACAGGGGACAGACCCAAAAGGACAGAGCAAAGCTATGCTTTTTTTTTTTTTTTAATATTTGCTTTTACAAAAAAAAACAAAGATTTTTATAGGGTTGCTGGTGAAGATCATTCAACGGTTATACCAGAAGGAAGATTATATGCCATTTATACAGGGAAGTTGAATGGTTTTGTTTAGGAGTACACACACCTAAAAATGTCATGCGTATCTTTATGTACAATATTTAAGGTGGTGGGGAGAACAAGAAGGGTTTAACACAAAGCGGTGGAGATATTTAAAACCTAAATGTGCTATTTAAAGGACAAGTTAATAATGCTAGAAATGCTGTACTTTGCACATTATTCATAAACTTACTGCACCACAAGCCTAATCAAACAAATGATTTATGCTTTCAAAGTTCATCCTGTAACTTTGTTATACATCTTTGCAAGACCAAGACTGTGCACATGCTCAGTGTGATCTGGGCTAAGCTTAGGGATCGTCATAAATGATCAAATAATATCTGCCAGAAGCCGATACACAAGACTGATTAATAATCAGAATATACAGACTGCACTGGGTCCTGTGTTGTCATGTAATCTAATGTGGATTTTATAGTTTTTCTATTGTTTAATACGAACCAGTGGCTGCAGCAAAATAATCCTCCAAATAGAATCCCAGTTTATCTGTTTAAATCTGGCTCCATGATCTTTGTCCCTGCAGCTGGAGTTGGAAACAGTAAAGGGGAAGTAAAGGCAAAAATAAAATCCAATACAAATCTCTACACAGTCGCCGACTGCTCTGCAGGGAAACAAACAAAGCTGCTGGAGTTCTGCATGGCTGGGATGTAAGGCGGGGGCCCCCCCTGCTGTTCAGAAGTATGATTGTTTCCCTGCACAGCAGTTAGGGACCGTCTCACAATTCCTATCCACAGCAGTAAATGAAAGGAGATTTTCACTGACAGTCAGGTTTCTTACAAGAGCAGTACACAGTTTTTAATTAAAGTATATTGGAGATAGATTTCTTTTTCATTAAAGAAAAATGGAATTCTATTATTTTGCCTTTACATGCCCTTTAAAACAATATTACCCTATATTGAGCATTTCTGGATCTTGTGCCTGTGGCACTGGCTCTCTTTTTTTAATTTGCTGCACTGCCAGACTCTGCACCCACCTTCATCCAAACAAGAACTGCAAGTGGAAGTAGAGAAAGTGAGGACTACATTTCTCTTCCTCGAGGAAGCCATGATGGAGATCATCAGACTAGCAGCCAAAGCAGCAACAAACACAGTGGTCACAAGAAGAGCCCTATGGCTCTGACACTGAAGATATTCCTCCCACAAGACAAGAGACAGATTGATCACGACAGTTCAATGACTTCTGGCGCATGGTCTCTGCAGAAGACTGCCCGTGTCTCCTGGGTTACACGGTATCTGCCCTGAAAGCTATCCCATTTGCCAGGTTTCATATCCAACTACTTCAACACAACTTCCTGGACCAATGGAACAAAATGACAGAGACCTACAACAGGTGATAACCATATCTCAGAGAACCAGCTTTTGTTGTGGTGGATGCCCTGGGCAACAGGGGCAGGAGCTGGGCCCACATCCACTGGGAGATCGCCTGGCAGGCGAGCAACATTCATGGATGCTTTCGTCACCCCGTGGAACTTCAGGATGGTGTCCCAGTTTCCACCACTGGCCATCCTGCCCAGAATAATCAGGAAGATAAAGCAGAGCAGTAGCACCACGATTCTCATAGAACCCCACTGGCCAAACCATGTGTAGTACACAGACTTAATCCAACTATGTCCAAACCATGTAAATTGCCTCTCCCTCCAGACTTGCTCAATCAGGGACACCTCAATCATCCCAACCTGCCCCTCCTTCGTTTTGACATCTATAGCGTACTACAAGGCGTGGAGGACATTTCGAAGGTCCCACCAACAGTCTCCACTGGGAGGGAGTGTGTCCGCACGCTTAAGACACAAGTGTCAGCCCTGACTGTGTTAACTCTCACACGTTGGGCAGATAAAGCAGAGATCAGACAATTTTAGGGGCATAGTCAGAATATGACAACTTGGGACCTTCCACTGGTGCAGAGTTGCAGAGACCTCCTTTTGAACTACTGGCAACATGTAACCTCAAATGGCAGTAAGTTACCTTCCAGGTAGCCATCATGTTTTCATAGCGGGTATCAGAGCTTGCTGCCCTTTCATGCAAGGAACCATGGGCTTCTCTCCACTCCGGGCTTCTTACTAAAAGTAGCGTCCAAATTCCACATTAATCAGGACATTAGATTACGGCCCTTTTGCCAGCACCAGACACATGATGAAAGAAACGTTTACACACACTACACCTGGTGAGGGCCCTGTAGGTCTGTTTAAAAAGATAATCAGCATGCAGATGCTCCGATAGTATGTTTGTCTCCTACGCAGTTACACATAAAGGGAGAGCCATATTGAAAAGGACAATTTCCCATTGGTTGGTAGATACTATCAACATTGATTCACAACCGGCTGCATTTGGCTGGACAGTTCTTCAGGCTGCCAGAGCAGTGAGCATGCACATTGGGGTACACAAGGGTCATCCCCACCCTGATGAACGGGACAGCTTTTGGACGTCCCCCAACATCTGCACAGGAGAGGAGGACCGTAGGGCCATAGAGAAAAGGGGATTTTGGACTCTCCAGAAAATCCATAAACTGTCAGCGCAGCACACCCCACCCAGGTAGTTTAGTATGGAAACAGGACCCCTTCTGTCGCGATCATCTCTATCTGCTGTCTCTTGGTCGTCTTCTATCTATGCATTCTCCACCAACTGAGCTTTCCAGAAGAACTGATGAGATTAGGTGGAGCCAGGCCTTATTTACAAGGGGAGGCATCATGAAACAACAATCTTCTCTCCTGCCTCCAGAGTTGAAGGCTGACAAAACCATGACATCTGCAGACAGATCCCCTTATTGTGGCAAATAAGGGTGAGCCCAGTGACAACCACCACTCCCTCCATGTCATTTCACCCATTGGCCGCCCTAGACAGTCATGCCAGTTTGTATATAGAGAAGTCACCTTTAAATTATTTTTAGTATAATGTAGAGAGTTACATTGTGACAAGTTGCAATTGGTTTTCATTTATTATTTGTGGCTTTTGACTTATTTAGCTTTTTATTCAGCAGCTCTCCAGTTTGTAATGTAATTCATCTGGTTGCTAGGGTCCAAATATCCCTAAATATGCACTGATTTGATTAAGAGACTGGAATATGAAAGGCCTGAACAGAAAGAGGAGTAATGGAAAGCAGCAGCACAACAGAGCCTGTGATCAGTGAAAATAGTTAAAAAAGTAAAGGAATGTAAAATATATAGAATATAAAACATTTAATAAAAAATAATCCCAACTGAAAAGTTAGCCATTCTAGAACATAAAAAAAAAAAAGTCAAAATAAAGGGGTGGCTCACCGTCAAGTTAACTTTCAATTCTCTGCATACAGTGTACCAAAAAAGTGCCCGCATTGAGGGCAGCAGCTTAGTGAATGGGCACTCTAAAAGGAAGTCCACTTCTAGATATATCAGTACAATACCCCAAATGGAAACCAGATTTGGGAGTTGCCCTCTAGCCTTCCCTCCAGGCATACAGGGTTATAGTTCATGCTGCCATGTAAACTGGGCTATACTTTAAACAAACCCTAAAAATGCAAACCCCCGCCCCACTGAATAGAAGGATCCACAGAATATAGAGTTTTACAAAAAGCACAGAAATTTATAAGTGATATGCGGTACCAAAAGGAGACGCGGCACAGTTGTGCGCATGTTGGCAAGTCTGTTCCTTAGAAATCTATAAAAAAATAAAACATTCAGTTGCTTCAGTCATTAGACTCTGGGTCTGCCTGTGCCATGTAGGCGTCCAGCTCAGCATCCAGGTGCCCCTTTGTTTTTGACATATAGGCATCCAGTTGGTTATCCAGCTGCTCCTTTGTTAGTCCCGGGCGGGTCAGACCCCTTCCTCTCCCTCGTCCTCTGCCGCGTCCAAAGCCTCTTCCTCGGGTCATGCCCCCGCGACCTGCACAGGGACAGGAGAGGGTCACAAAGGTGCCACTTTAGCCACAGGTGAATGGAGAACTAAGTGTCACGCAGTTGTAAAGGTATCAGTAAGATTAAAGGGGAAACTAGTTCTAATTATGCAACAATCACTGTTAATTCCAATAATGGGGTACAGATACCCAGAAGAAATGTACGAAGGAGGTTATCACAAGGTCCAAGTAGAGCATGGGTTCAGAATCACATTGTAGTACTTACCTCTTCCACCCATTCCTCCTCGGCCCATAGCCCCTCTCATCATTCCCCTGCCGGGACCTCCACGGCCCCTCATCCCTCTCCTCAGTCCCATTCTGGCTACTCCACCTCGACCTCTGAGGTTCTGCCCTGAAGGAGAAGAAAGAAGTCAGGATGTAGAGTTGTGTAAGTGGACAATGTGTTAGGGTGCAGGGAAGCCAGCACTAACCCCTCATAGCCATGGATCCCCTGGCCATTCCTCTCCCCCCACGACCGATACGCATCATTCCTCTCTGTGCTCCTCGCAGACCCATTCCTGCTCCTCTCATTCCTATAGCTCCACGCATGAGGCCTCCCACCGGTCTTCCCAGCCGGGCCTGGATATTGCCCTTACCGAGACGCTGCTTTAGGCTCTAGGGAGAGAAAACAAACAGTGTTAGGCACTGAAATTCATTGAGACATGCTGCATCCACAGAAATAGTTTATCTATAGAGGCGAGTGTGCTCTGAAGAGTCAGTGATACACTGCAGCACTATATGTACACGTAGTTTAAGGGCCTGTCTGATGTAAACACTGCATTTTCATCCGTCAGATGCATGTAGTTTGTAGCTGCAATGCTTCATTAATTTATTTTATATTCTACCCCTCCCAGTTGGCCTTCTGCTCCAATCGGATCCTGTAGTTTGTCCCTAAAGTAGTTAACTTCTAACACTTATTTCAGTTCAGTTGGTTTCAGACAGTTCACCAGAAGACTTTCCAAATTGCTTTCCATCTTTATTTTTTTACCGTTGCCCAAAATTTAAGGTCGTTTGTCACTGGTGTTTGAGTCTGACAGCTCAGTGATCCAAGAACAGACTCTGAACTTTTACAATTCTGCAACATTTAGTTGATCCATTCCTAAGCAGCATCTCGTATTAGCAACTATTGGTATCAATTCTAACCTCTGTCTTTAATGAAACTCAGGGATACGAAGTAATTGGAAAAAGTCTATTTCAGGTGAACAATCTGATAATAAATGAACTGAAAGTGTGAAGGTGAACAAGCCCCCCTTTAAGTACACAAGGGGGAAACGCCAAACTATCATATAGTCAGGTATAGGGGATTGGTGCTATAAAATTACACAAGAGGGACAGACACTCAGCCAAGTATTTCCAACTAATCACCTGAAAGGACTATTAGCAAACAAAACACTCTCCCCCTGCCTTCATTATTCATACTAGCCATCAGTAGTACAAGCCAGCAGTACTACTGAAACACGACTCAGGCATTGGGCTACCAGAGACACATCCAGGAGTAATTTATATGATTAATCCTCTCATTGGCTGAGCCTACATAGGTCCAGCCTCAATTACTATTAAACAGAGGATCACATTACACAGGGACCATGAAATACTAGCACATACTACAGAAACCCCATACACTGGCACTGCTGAAATGCAGCAAATTCCCCCTAGACTATTCAACCATCATTGCCAAATATATTTAAATATCTCACACCCTAAAGCAGCAGCTGGGATGTTGGGTGGGTATAGGTTGCAAATGACTGTTCCAAATGTTACACTTATACCTGGAAACAAATAGTTTATGAGTAAAGGTGTGTGGAGCTCAGATCTGCAGTCATTTCTCTCCACTCACTATGATCTGCATGTCATTCACCCCACTATAAAATGTATTTTATGCACTCACCCCAAATCTCCCCTAACGGACCTTCAGCTCATAACAAGGTTACAGATATATAGAAACATTGGGGTGTCACTATAGTTC
>JAMBMQ010000176.1:19399-37400 GCA_024363595.1 Xenopus borealis | reverse complement strand
AGACTGTCCAGGTTGGGGTTGTTTTCTCTGGAACATGATTCCACTTTACACTAAATACATGGGGAAAAAGAGAGGAGGAGGTTTAGAAGAGTAAGTACTTAGTAGTGACACATATTTAAATAAGTTGTACATTCGAAGGAAAGGAGTTGGCTTGCAAGACTACTTAGGTCAGGCAGAAGTTTAGAGCGTTACTAGAGGAGTGGGGTTGGAGGAGTACTAGAGCAAAAAGGAAAAGTGGAGAGGTACTGAGGAAAGACAAACATTTAGAAGAGTATAAGGAGAGAGAAGGAGCTTACTTAGGACAGGCAAATATTTAAAGAAGTACTGATGTGTGAGAGATTCAAAGCATAAGATAAATATCTAGAGCAGTAATGTAGCTGGGTGGCGATTTGGGGAGGTACTAAGAAAAGAGGGAGATCTGGAGTATAACTGAGGAGGAATAGAGATTTGGAGGGGTACTAAGAAAATATGGAGATTAAGGATAGAGCATGGAGATCTGGAGTAGTACTTAAGGGGGGGGGACTTGGAGAAGTACTATAAAAGATGGATATCTGGGGTAGCATTGAGTAGGAATGGAGACTTGGAGAGGTACTAAGGATAGATGTCGATCTGGAGGAGGACTGATTTTGGGTGTTGGCTTCGGATGAATAGGGTTGTAAGTCTTTGAGCAGGGGTCTTCTGTATAAAATGTTGTACTTGTTCCTCCCACAGGTGTTTGATGCACGGGATTGCAGGACATCACATGAAATGTACACCCACATCTGTAACCATATCAAATATGCTACCAACAGAGGTAACATCAGGTGAGGAGACAGAGTATCTACACCTGGCAGTATGGGGCAACTACAATATGACTCCAAGGTTACAGGACTGGTGAGATTGGGGCAAGTAGTTTATATGAAGTGTTCATCATACCTAGAGGTGTTGTGCCCTCACTGATTCAGTTATATCTAGGGTTCCCACCTTTCCAATGGACTCTTATAAGATTGTAGGCTTGCAGGGGGAGGTGCTGATTGGTGACAACATGGCAATGACAGATCTGTGACATCACAGGGTGGGAATAGGGCTACCATGGAGAGATGTTTCCATAAACGTGCTGACTTAACCCTTATATTTCCTCTCTGCTCAGATCCGCCATCACTATCTTCCCACAAAGGACTGACGGAGCCTCAGATTTCAAGATCTGGAACAGCCAGTTCATTCGCTATGCAGGATACAGACAATCGGACGACACGGTGGTGGGGGATCCTGCCAACGTCGATATCACTGAGGTCAGATGGGCAGTCCCAGCAAGCAATAGGGGTGATTTGTGATGACCCTGGGCAGAAGTGCAAAAGTACTATGGGCACAAACCCTTCAGGGTAGACTCATGCCCAGGGTCTGGCCAGCCCTGCAGTAAGTGCAAGGTCCCTTAGATACTTCCCTGGCATGTGCAACTGAATGACATGCAAATTATGGAACAGGTAAGGGGTGGCCTATGTGCCTTCTACCCTTGCCTCATGAATAGAAACACAGCTCATTCTACCTGCCCCATCTAGTAACATGGACAATCCTTTCTTTGTAGCTTTGCATCCAGTTGGGCTGGAAACCCAAAGGTGGGAGATTTGACGTGTTACCACTACTGCTCCAGGCCAATGGTGATGACCCAAAACTCTTCGAGATTCCTCCTGAACTGATATTGGAAGTACCACTCCGGCACCCCGTGTAAGAACCCAGTGACCTTCTCATGGCCAATTAGGAGCAGCCAAGAGGGCTATTTTCTCATGGGAGAAGATAGGACCCCTATATAAGAAAGGGAGTTTGGGCAACCATATTACAGTAGAGACAAGTTCCATATGGGAGGCTCCTTTCATGTCAGAGCAATATTCTATTTCTTCTTTCAGACTGTTCAATCTTTAGAAAGTGGTATTTCCACAAAGGCCACAAACATTACTGTAGCCAACATTTTTACCATATCTCAGAGCAGTTTGTCTCCACAGACTTTATAAAATCTGAATCTGACCAAAGGTTGTCTATGGCAGGAGAGCACAGAAAAAAGCAGCAGATAGTGCTCCTTGCAGTTGCCCCTAGCTCTTAGTAAAAGGGCCCTTATGTGTAAATGTATCCCTTTAACTGCTCCTCCCTGTGCCCCCAGGTACGAGTGGTTTGCAGATTTGGGCCTAAAGTGGTACGCCTTACCTGCCGTCAGTAACCTACTGCTGGAGATTGGTGGGCTGGAATTTCCCGCTGTACCCTTCAATGGATGGTACATGGGCACTGAAATTGGCATGCGCAATCTGTGTGATTCCTACAGATACAATATAACAGAGGTGAGTCCCAAGAACTGACAGTCCTTGTGCTTGACCTTCTCTGTCTGGCTGTCCAACATTAAAGGTCAAGTCAAACCTACTGTGGAACACCTCTATCATGATATAGTGTCAAGAAGAATGATAAAAAATTGTTCCTTTAATTGTGAGCTTCCATGTGCTGGAGTAATTAGGCCTGTGACCTGCTAGTGACGCTGAATATCTGAGCCAACAGGATTCAGGACAGGACAAAACAGAGAAGGGGTAACTGCTGAGCCACAACAATAGGAAGCCTTTGGCCGGGGTCCAGGAGTCAATAATAGCACATAGAGTGCAGGACCGGGGATATGACATGGAGGAAGCCATGAGGTTTATTGTATCCGATTGTGCAGGTCTGAGTAGATCTGTAGGTCTGGTCTGATCTCGAGGGAGAAGGACATATAGACCCCCTCAGTGTGAGATTCCATATATCAGCAAGTGAAGAAGAACAATGTACTACACTCAATGCTCAGAGGTGGTCTTTCTGAATCTGCAGCTCATACTCAATCTCAACCTACTGACTCATTGTGTGGGGAACCATCAGAACAGAAAGGGAAGCCTTGGGCTCCCTCAGTTTATTTCATATGTTCCTGCTATAAGGCTGATTTTCACAGCATGAGTAGGTTGTTTGCAGCAGCAAATTATGTTTATTTGAGGGATTCAGCAATAAAAAAATTTAGTTTTTTTAATAACATTGTAGAAATTGGTAGTTACTTAGAGCAAACATAGATTTGCTTTTATTACTGTAGCATTGGTTCTCTGATCACATTGCCTGCAGGAGTTATGGGGCAAATGTTGCCTTTCACAAAGAGTAAGAGCAACAATTAAGTCCATTTGGGATTTAACGTCTGCTCTGTTGTTTAATATCATGCCAGTTCCCCTTAAATGTATCTGTTGTGTTTCTGGGTATTTACTTTTGTTGGGAAGAAAATGGGGTACAGTAGGGTTCTGTAAGGAAGTGGGGACTGTCCCCAATAACACATATCATTGTGTATTATGGGTAAAGGATACTGTTCTCCACTTGGCCAATAAGATCATTGTATCTCAATACAGGAAGTAGCCAAGCAACTGGGATTGGACACCAAGAAAATGGCTTCTCTATGGAAAGACAGAGCTGCCTTGGAAGTTAATATTGCTGTCCTGTACAGTTACCAGGTAGGGCAAATTTCTCCAGTTGTCCAGTTGATGGTGTGACTGGTAAAACCAAATATTTCCATAGAGTACAGTAAAGGGAAAGGGCAAGCATCTATATTTATTATAATTACTGGACAGAGCAACATCTCAATAATTAGTAGGACAATCATCTGCACACTTGCTAGTACAACCCTATCTATACTTAGTAGAACAGTCATCTCCATACACTTTAGGACAACACTCTCAATATTTAGTAGGACAGTCATCTTCATACTTAGTAGAAGAACTATAACTAAATTGGTTGAACAACCATCAAAATAATTGGTTAGTGAAAATGTCTTCATACTTGGTAGGAAAAACTTATTAATATTTGGTAAAAGAACCCTTTGCATAGTCTAACACAAGAACCATCTCCATACTTGGAAGGAGAACCATTTCCATATTTTGTAGGACAACCTTCTATATACAGTACACGATAGGAAAACCTTCTCCATACATGGTAGGTCAACCATCTTCATACTTGATAGAAGGGCCATCTCAAATATGACAATAATCATGTTTGACAAATATCTCTCTCTGTTACTGCAACAGAAACAAATCTACAGTGAGATCGGCATAACCTCCATCTGTGTCTCCTCATATATTTGATCATGTTTCTCATCCAGGCTGACAAAATTACCATTGTGGACCATCATGCGGCTACTGAGTCTTTCATGAAGCACATGGAACATGAAATTCGACAGAGAGGGGGGTGTCCTGCTGACTGGGTTTGGATAGTACCACCCACATCTGCAAGTCTCACACCCGTGTTTCACCAGGAAATGGCCAATTACTATCTGTCTCCCTCTTTTCTCTATCAGGTACCCAAAGAGACAGACTAGGAGATTGCCTTCCCTCTAGGGATATGCCACCATGCCACTTAACCAGCTACCACATCCCCTACAAAATGATATAATTCAGGCTGAAAAAATGAAGACTTGGATTGTAGTGCAAAAAGATAACAAAGGATAAAAATGTGGCCTTTGTTG
This sequence comes from Xenopus borealis, assembly GCA_024363595.1. Lineage (NCBI taxonomy): Eukaryota > Metazoa > Chordata > Amphibia > Anura > Pipidae > Xenopus > Xenopus borealis. The sequence goes on along the minus strand of JAMBMQ010000176.1, from coordinate 32,914 downwards.
ACATATGGATATGTCATCTAGGTAATCTAGGTCTTCTTTGCTTAATTTCCATTTCATATGTTGCAGCCGGACCCATGGAAACACCATGTCTGGAAGGGATCTCAGAGCACAATCACCAGAAGGAGAACGTTCAAGGAAGTGGCCAAGTAAGATGACCATTGAGTGGTAATGAGCATGTGGGTAGGGGACATTGGCCAATACAGGTGTGCAGTGCAGGGATACTGAGCTCCCACTGGACATACCACGTGGCATTTTTAAGGCCGCACTTGCTTGTTTTTGGATTTGAGACCACACCAATTTTGATTCTAACATCTTCTGATTGTAGTGCAGTAAAATTTTCAGCCAAACTGATGGGAAAAGCCATGGCACGCAGGGTGAAAGCCACTATTCTCTATGCCACGGAAACCGGCAGGTCTGAGACCTATGCCCAGAAGCTGTGCAAGATATTTAGCTATGCGTTCGATCCCAAGGTGAGAAGGAATCCACAATTTATATGATGATGATGAAAAGTATTATGAAGTGTATGAAATGTAGGATCATTGGGTAGACATGAATGAGCCCCTCTCTCTAGCGGCTCACAGCGACCCATACTGGAATGTCTGAACTGTGGCTTTGGTGATATCATCTGTGCCATTGTTCAAGACCATTTTTCAGTATGATACACGTCACTGTGGTTGGCTTAGAAGACCATTGTTATTTTAAGAAGAAACAAAAACCCTCTATTATTTACATCACTACTTGTAGATTTGCTCAATTATCGTTTATTGAAGCCACTGAAAAGTTCTTGAGACCCCCACCCAGTAAATATAACACCCTTCTCTGTCTGAACAGGTGATCTGCATGGACCAGTATGATATTGTAAACTTGGAACATGAGACTCTGGTTCTTGTGGTCACCAGCACATTTGGTAATGGGGACCCTCCAGAGAATGGAGAGGTAAGTGTATGTCCCTGTAGGTACCTGTTACCTGAGCCAAATAAGTGGTCTTATGCTGAGCCCTTTTCTTAGTGTGATTGCCAGTTGTGTGCATGACCTTGGTTTGGCTGAAATAGATTGGTAGGGTCCAAGTTGAGTGGATGGCTTCCCATGTGATGTGCCAGGTAAATTCAGTCATTATTTGGCCAAGAAGTTTTCAGAGAAGGAAAATCCTCTAAAACATAAAACAGTTGGTTTCCCAGACTGTGTTTGGCAACAATCTGAGACCAATCCCTATGTGAAACGTAAGCATTTAATGCCCCCGAGCAGTGCATGAGAAGCCTGTCATTCCCTGTTCCTCTGTAGGCATTTGCTCGGGAATTGATGGAGATGACCTCCCCCAGCACATTGGCCCTGGCTCCAGAACAGCAGAAGTAAGTACTTTATAGAAAGGCAGTAGTTATATCCCCAAATATTCTAATTCAGTCTATAGCAGATGTACAATATAAATAGTAAGGCTTGTATAAAACGGCATAATGTTTGGTGGTGTCTTTCACCTCACTGATTCCTCTCATTTCCCTTTCCTTTCTTTCTCTTTCCTTTTCTCATCATTTCCTCTTTCTCTCCTTTCTCTCCTCCCGTGTTTTATCAGCAAAATCTCTTCCCAGAAATGTGTTGTGGCCAATCACTCAATCACTGTCTCCTTACTCTTTTTCACTCTCATTCCATCCTCTTCCACCAACTTACTGGGTTTATCTTTCCTACCACCCAAAAAGTCTTAATGTAGTCACACCTATACATAGAAAGTCCTTAAATACAAGTTTTTTTTATTATTTTGGGTATGCGGTATCAAAAGAATAGGCACACTCATACCATTTACATTATATCAGTAATTTTATTGGGTGTGTTTGAAATATTGGATTGAATTGGCTGAAACTCATCACAATATCTGTTGTTGGTGGTCAGTCAATAGTGGCACAGGGTGGGGCTCTTTATTGGTTCCTGTTGAGCTCCTTTACATGCATGCCCGTTACATTCAATGATCCCTCCTACAACTGATTATACAAAGTACTATATTTATACATATTTCCTCAATGGCGTCTTTCTTTATCTTCTTCATTCTTCGTGTACATTTTTTCTCTTCTCCTATCCTTTATCACAACCATATATCCCTGAGTTTATCTTGCCCCATTCTTGAGTGGACTCTTTAGTTCCACCCTCTTTTCCATCCTATTTCATTTTACCCCATGCTTCCTTCTTATACCTTCTCTCCTGCTGTTGGATTATCATTGCATTATCTTCCTTGTGTTGTCCCTTGTCACACGGTGCTCTATATTATCCATTTCCCTTGATCTTTTTCATATTCAGTTTTTTTCTTCTCCCATCTTCTCCCATTTTCTCCCATCTTCTCCCATTCCAATACCTTTCTAGGCTGGTCTCTTGCCATTCTTCTACATATTTCCAGACAGCACAAAAGTGATTAAGTTGGGGGCTGCACTTCAAGCTAAACTTGAATCTGCGTTTCCAGATTCTAGATTTTTGTTCCAGCCAAAATGGCCGGTGGAAATACAGATTTAATATTTGATTTGAAACTCAACACCTAAACTGAATGAGAAAGAGAGGGATGTCACTGATATACTTTACCCGAAAATCAATAGAAATACTTTTTAATAACAAAGATCTTATTGGAAGACTTTAGCTCTTAGTCCATATTAAATGACCTGTGGTATTTGTGTTGTAGGAGCTACAAGATCCGGTTTAACAGTGTGTCCCAAGGGGACCAGCTTGTCTCCTCGTGGAAGAACAAAAGGAAAGAATCTAGTAACACAGACAGCGCGGGGCCCCTGGGCACACTCAGGTACTGCCATATACACAGCATTGAGGGAATTAAGGCACCTGATATAGAAAAAAGACACTGCAAGTAAAAATTAAATATTGGGGTGCTCATGGTACATGGAATGCAAACTGGCAACAAAGAGCAACATAACCTGTAGCTGTACTGCAACTCCCAGCATTCTCTGCATGTCATAACTCAGCAGTATGTGATGGAAATTATCACATTACAAATTATGTGACTCAGATGAAAGTTAACACTATACTAATCAGTAACAATGTATTTCCACCCTTTGCTAACAGGTTCTCAGTTTTTGGCTTGGGGTCCCGAGCCTACCCTCATTTTTGTGCATTTGGCCATGCGGTGGACACAAGGCTGGAGGAACTTGGTGGGGAGAGGATCATGGAGATGGGAGAAGGTGATGAGCTCTGTGGACAAGAAGACTCCTTCCGAATCTGGGCCAAATCTGTATTCAAGGTAAGAAAGTGTCCCTAGGCCTGTGGCACATGGAGTAGATTTTGGACATTTGGTCTGATGAGGGCAGTGCTAAAGCTTTCATGTTCTTTATATTTAATGCCAAATAATGTAGCAAAGGGGTATTACAGGTGCAATAACAGTGCAGATCAGCTGAAATCTGATCAGTAGCATGGCTGTGAAAAAATAAACTGAAAAACTATAGTGTAAAACTAGGGCAGTTTCTGGCAGCCCCAGACTGACAATCTCTGGGTTCTGGCAAGTGCCAGGGGGCTGCTGTAAGATGCCATAGTCATTATTTATTGGTCTAGTGGGGGAGACTGTTTGGGCCTCTGTGTACCTGAAATGCGGGCCTATTTTTATCTCAATCCAGGTCTGGTTACTTGGGGCCCCTCTGTATTTTGAAGTAGCTACATATGCCCCTGGTCAAGGATTTCATTTGGATTTTCGTAGAATCAACTTAATCAAATGTTTGCACAGAGATAATGTAGTTTTATCCTTTGTGACAAATCTGGGTTTTTTACTGTCCCTTATATACGTCCCTGTGTGGGCTAAGTAATTGAGAAGGCACCCTTCCCAAGGTCTTCAGATCCTTCAAACATTCCAGAAAGCCTTCAGGCTACACAATGCAACCCCTGAAAAGAGCTTGTTTGGCCTTATCTTCTCTTCTTTGATGCCCCTGTGGGCACTGAATACAAAAGTCTATCACTAGATATTGGGAGTTTATATTTCATTGGGATCATAGAGACCAGGGTTTCTGGTTCATCGAGCGTTCACTACTCCTCAATATACATCTGCAGAGTTCTTCAGAGATCCACCAGATCTGTTGTGATCTGCCCCAGAGTTGTGCTGGGAACTAGCAGTGGCCATTGGTGGACACTATACATGGGTGTACTGGTAATAACATCATTCTGGAACATTCTGTCATGTTGTTCCTCCTGCAATAGGCTTGGGAGGGTCTCTGCTGGGTAAACATTACAAAGGTCAGACCCGTCACCCTCCCACAATCCCTTGTCTTTCCAGGAGCAAAGACTGGGAAGTGGAAAGAGATAAGGAGGGAGGGGTCCTTATTAAAAACACAGCTGCCCCCACTCCCACTGGAACCACCTGCGGAGCCCCCCACCCTGGGTTGTTAGAAAGAGCTGAGGGCAGTGGCTATGAATAAGTGTGAGTCGTTATATTAATATGGCCGGGTGCCACCCACTTGTGGAATGAATAAACATGGCAGGGTTCCCATAATGAGATATCCTTATTACTAATTTCCTTACAGTGTTGTGCAAGAGCTTGATAATAAATCCTATAAAGATTTGCGCACAACTTTCCCAACCTCTTCTGTCTCCTCTCCCCCACCCTAGGCAGCCTGTGACACCTTCTGCGTTGGAGATGACTCAGATTTTATAGTCAATGACTTGTTCAAAGCCAAAGGCAACTGGAATAGGTCTCAGCACCGGCTGTCCATCCAGGCCTCAGCGCCCGACCTCATTACAGGTATCCACAAATACATACCCCAAATATGTATCATTTGTTCATCTGACGTTTAGATTGCACTTGTCTTTATAACTCCAGTTTAGTTAGGATCCATCTTGGCATATCGCTAGGTGTCTCCATGGAGAACCACAACTCCAACAAGAACAGACCATGAGCATTATTCCAGTAACTGTCACCAGAATAGAACAAGATATTGCAGTATCACTGACCTCAATCATTATTTCCATCCTCCCAAGGGAGAATATGGGAATTGTCAGTTCAGACCTGCCAATGTCGGTGATACTGTGGGACAGGCTGTCAATGTTCCATATTGATGGGACGTGAAGGGAAACGTTTCCATGTTGAAGTTGTATAATATGTAAGAGTTGGACAGGGTATATGTTCTACATCCTGTCCATAGTCCCAGCTCCAGTGCTTTATAAAGAGGGGGAACTCCCAGGGAAAGGGAACACATCAAGTATGTTGGCCTTTTGTGTAGGGGTAAAGCCAACAAAATGACCAAAACATCTCCTCTTTCTAACCACAATGATTGTCTTTGCTCCACAGATCTTCTCTTTCCTGCATCCATCCTTCACTGCCATACGGACCCCTTGTCTCGCCCACTGCCTCCTCCATATTTGGCTCTATTTTTTCCATTTTCTTTTACATGTCTTCCATTGTCCAACTCTCCTCATGTTATTAGGGGATAATGATCCAGTCCTGGCTGGTAATGTGTTAATTCACTGTTTCTCTCTCTAGGCCTCGGCCAGGTGCATAGAAGGAAAGTCTTTGAAGCAAAATTAATTTCTAGGCAGAACTTGCAGAGTGAGAAGTCCAGGTGAGTAGATGGCTTCACCAAATGCCCTACGACCTGTAGATTATTTTTCTCCCTCATGCCTCATAGCCATGTACTTTCCTTTCACACAGCCGATCCACCATCTTGGTTCAGCTCAGCACTGAGGACCAGCCAGAACTAAGTTACTGCCCTGGAGATCACCTGGGGATCTTCCCATGTAACCGAGAGGAACTGGTGGTGGCTTTGTTGGAGAGACTGGAAGATCCTCCTCCTTCCAATGATACAATACAGGTGGAAACACTCAACACAGATCAAAATGGCCGTAAGTGCTTCCACTCACAATTCTCTGTTTGGTCAAATGCGTGTGTGATCCCTCAATTGTCTCTGTTGTGCCCACTAATTGCCAGTATTGTATATTGACTACCTCTCTAATGGCCAACACTCTGTACTGCCTCTAAAATGCCATTTCTGCACATAGGGTTTGGCACCAGTCAGAAGATGAAATGGCTCTCAGACACTAGAATTCCTCCCTGCACCCTGAGGCAGGCACTTACCAATTATCTGGATATTACTACCCCTCCTACACCTCAACTGTTGCAACTTCTCAGTGCACTGTGTGAGGATCTAGAAGAGAAAAGGAAAATGGAAACACTCAGTCAGGTACAGGGGATGGGGAATCCAGAACTGGAACATTGGGCCACCAATTAATACTGGTACATAATGAGAAATTGAGAACCAGGTTGGGGCCACCAATGAGGAGGGATGGTGGATACAGAACCATAATGGAATCACCAGGTAGGTGGGGGATAAAGAATAGGAAGGACCACCAGTCTGGTAGGGGATATAGAACCACAATGGGCAACTAGTCAGGTACAGGGAATAAGGACAGATAGATAACCAGAATCAAATCACCAGTCAGGAACAGAGGATACAGTGTCAACATGGTGGCTCTAAGTATTGTAGACTGTAGCCCAGGATGGAGTCTATGGAGGGAGTTCCAGGGAGGTGGGAAGGAGATGGGGACGCAGAATGGGCAACATTCAGGGATGGATTTACATGGTGGGCCCCCTTGGCCCACTGCAGTTCGTCACCCCCATACTCTGCCCTTTTAGGGATTAGAGCATGGGAAATTTAAAAAAACTATTGTATCTCCTGCGTATTCCCAGTGTTTCTGAACCAATGTGGGTGTGGCTGGGCAGCATGCTGCCCCCTAAAATCCTGCCACCCTGGGCCCGGACCTAGGTGGCCTTTCCACAAATCCGGGCCTGGCAACATTATGATATGGGAGACATCAACACAGGTTGGGGACCCTCAGTTTCCATTATTGTGCACTACTGGATGTAATAAATGGTCTTGAGTTTGCTACTCTAGTAAGGCACAACAATCAAATAATAGGTAACATTTACTGGTCAGTTGAGATTAAATCTCCTATGGATTACTAGATGTGGGCATTACCCTGTAAGTATCCATTGTCACAACCTATGTTCTTTTATTCTCTGGTGCCGCAGGATTCCAGGCTGTACGAGGAATGGAAGTGGTTTCGGTGTCCCACTTTGGTTGAGGTTCTGGAGGAATTTCCATCTGTGAGTCTCCCCAGCTCCCTGCTCCTCACTCAGCTCCCACTCCTGCAGCCACGCTATTACTCTATCAGCTCCTCCTCTGATGTAAATCCAGGACAGATACACCTCACTGTGGCCGTTGTGTCCTATCATACTCAGGGTAGGTGCTTCCAAGGGCACCACATTGTCATCTCATGTGTATGAAACACTGTATCTACTACATCATGTCCCATGTAGATGTAAATCTGTGGTCTCACACTAATAATAATGACTGTCTCTCTATGGCAGACAATAAAGGACCCCTGCACTATGGGGTCTGCTCTACTTGGCTCGGCCAGTTGGCTGCTTGGGACTCAGTGCCATGCTTTGTCCGTGGGTAAGTTTCCCCCTCTATTTAAATCTTGTCTGTGCCCACTCCACCCTGATAGTACCCAGTCCATCTTAAATTGTGCTAAAGTTTTACCCCACTGATTTATTCTATGAACTCATCACAGAAATGACACCAGTTTCCCCAGATCTTCCTTTCCTAATAAAAGCCTCATATCTGCCCTCAACCTCCCCTTCCTGCCCAGCCCTTTAGTCTGCTGTGTGACAAACTCCTCATCATCCATGACCAGTGGGTTTCTCGGTTTGCTTTCTACCTTTCTGTTGCTTTATATTTGTTACCGCCTTCCCCAAGCAACCCCAATATCACCCTTTCTGTCCCTTACTGGAGAGATAGTTACCACTGGGGCATCATGTACAGAAGGGCCCAGATCAGGCCGCTAATCAGTTACTGGTGATATAGAATCAAGATGTTCTTGAGGGGCTCAAAGCCCATCATTCCACCAAAGATAGAATTGCCACAACATTTCCTCTATCTCCAGTGACACATTTTACAAGATTCTAGGACTTTCTGACCTCCTTGTTCAATAGTGATACCCAAATGAGTTTTTAGGGTGCCCATGCTCACATTTAGTCTCCTCACAGAGCTCCAACATTTCATTTGCCATCTGACAACACTGCCCCGTGCATTCTGGTGGGTCCTGGCACTGGAATTGCTCCATTCCGAGGCTTCTGGCAGCAGCGACTTTATGAAGTTGAAAACAATGGTAAGTTGGGGGTATAAGCCTTACACCTGGAATGCTGGCTTAGCCATGCTCTGGGGGATATGTTTCCTTTAATCTTAACCCTGATGCCATTACTGAATAATGCCCTGACTAATCAGGGAAGAGCTTTGTTGACAGATGAAGGGCACTGGTATGTGGCTGTGGATAAACATTAATGATACAAGAAATCTGCTGAATGAGTGACACCAAGGGGGTACCATATCATAGATTTGTGTTTCAGATCAAGTGCCTGGAAGCATGACCCTGGTCTTTGGCTGCCGATGTGCAGAACTTGATCACATCTACAAAGAGGAGACCCAAGAAGCCAAGAACAAAGGAGCTTTGAGTGACATCTACACAGCCTTCTCCCGGGAGCCTTACATGCCCAAGGTAACCTTTAGGGTACCATCTGATATCTTCTGGCATCTACACAAGACTTTGGCCTACTTTGCTCAACTGTGATCTGATATTGGATATACTACATAAATATCTGCTGCCTGTGTTTATCAGTTAGCTTGTATCTGCTTAATCTTCTCAAATGCCACCCAACCTGATGGGGTATTTGTTCATTCATACCTCGGGGGGCCTTGATCATCCATCAGTTAATCTATGATTCTTCTCATTTGATTGGGATTCCTCTCATCTTCTACCACTTATCACATAGATGCCATAGAGATTGGGTATTATAATGATGTCTTTGTGGATGTTTTTAGCATTATATGAGATCTTTCCTTCTGCTGTACTCACAATTTTCTGCTCACAGTAGTTCAGATCCACAGCTATATTGCCATCGCCTGTAACCAGGGTCTCTTGCAGCTTTTGTCTATATCAGTCTATGCCTGAAGGTATTTGCCCCTGCTCCAAGGAATAATGACATTCTGGTATATGTTCTGCTCATCCTCAGACCTACGTGCAGGACATATTACGTACACAGCTGGCGTGTGAGGTGTATGACGTACTGTGTCAGAGCGGGGGGCACATGTATATCTGTGGTGACGTCACAATGGCTACAGATGTTCTGCAAACAGTTCAACTGATCCTTGTGTCTCAGGGGGACATGAGCATTGTGGAGGCTGGAGAATTTATTGGGGAACTGAGGGTAAGTGCCCAATAATCTACAGATGGTTTGTGTGCATGAGATAAGACGAATATTGTACCAGGGCCACATATACTTTGTACAAAGGAATAACACCAGCCTCGGCACTCTTCTGATTTCACCGTTACCTCCTCAGGACCAGAACAGATACCATGAGGACATCTTTGGCATCACACTGAGGACTCAGGAGGTGACCACGAGAGTGCGGTGCCAGTCCATGTCCCTGCAGGAGAAGAGAGAGAAATGATGGAAACTGCCAAGAGACAGCAGAGGAGGACAGACAGACACATGTTCTGTGCAACTTGGGAGGGGAACATACTCTGGGGCTCTGGGAAGTTTAATAGCAGAATGAAAATAAATGGACAGCCCCAAAAATACCATTGACTTTCCCGTATATTGATCATGAAGCCAGAGAGTCTGCAGGCTTGCAAGTGGTCTCTTTTATTGGGAGCAGCCTTGCCCGGGGACAGGGCCTGTAGACTAATAAATGAGCCAGTATATCATACCACACACTCTCTGGGCTCTCATGTTCTCAATTCACAGTTCTAGTTGTGAGAATCATCTCCTGAGAGACAGGCCTGGGCCTTAATTCTTCTGCTGCTGAGGAGGGTTCAGAAATAATTATGGGAGTTACAGTTGTTTGGTTGGACATGCCTTGAATAAACACTAAACTTACTGATTAATGAGATTTGTGTAATTTGTTCATTTGGCACGTTGACCCTACTTACTCCAAGTAGAGAATACAACTCCATGCAGGTAAATGACTTCAAGAACAAGCATATTCATACATTTTCATTTGTAGGTGCTACTTGCCCTTTAATCTGCAGAAGGGTTTGGTCGGAATATCCCCTTCACTGGGAGAGGTAATTAGTGGATTAATTGGTGGGGGGGGGGAAGAATAAATTTAATGGGTCTGTTGCTATTCAGTTTGGCTATGATCTACATGTCAGCCTTAAGGACGAGGATCTCCAAGTGTCATTGGCAAGGAGGTAGGGGCAGAACTTCTAGAAATAACACAAGACTCGCTTCTTACAAGTATGTAAACATTTATTGCAAATGAGCCAGGCTGGTGCATGAATTCGCAGTGCACCCCAATACAATGAGCAGGGGGGGGACATTCCAGCCACTGCAAGAATTTAGCCACCAGTTTGAGTGATCTCCATCTGCCACCCCCAGGCAGAAAACATGGCAGATACATTTCCCACTGCCCTATCCAACAATAACAAACCCACCGTTTGCCTTCACCTCTCCATACTTTCCAGGTACCTCCTCACCCTTGTCTTGGCACTGCTGTACAACCTCTTAAATCTGTTTATTGGTCATTTCTATAATTCCCACATACCAAATTATACTTCCACCTCCATTTTGTTAGTGACAAGCAGCTGCTTTGCTAAATAACCATTTTTTTCCTATGAGGAGTGTATGTAAAACTTTGGGGCAAATTCCCAGTGGTTTGACCCAATGAATGTTATTGAAGGGAGTGTTTGGGCAGTTTTAGCAGGGGGTGCAGTGAGGAACACCAGCTGCCCAATATTATGTCTCCCATGGCTAGTGGGAAAGTCCTTGATGACCATAAGTCAGGGGGCAGATTTGACAGTATATTTTCCAAAAAAAGAAACAGTGAGGAAGATGCCCAATATTATATCTCCCATAGAAAAGTTCTTAGTGGCTGTGCAACGGGGGGCAATTTTGCAGGAGATAGAAAAGAAGATGCCCCATGTGCTGGTGAAACACTAGGAACAGTGGCTATGGGAATGTCTGCATGGAATTCAGATAGTAAATATTTCTCACCATTCCAGTGAAACAATTGGGAAACCTCCTTCCAGAAGAGATGTAAGAATTGATGCCAAGGTTCTGCAGGGTCAATGCCTTATTGATAGTCCTTTGTGCAGCCACTGGCCCCTCATCTCTAATGTCCTATGTCATTACCTGTACAGATTAGTTCTCCAGGAGGTTCCAACTGGCTGAGAAATAACTTCAGATCACATAGAGTATAACGTACTGCTCGTAGCACTCGGTTGAGCATTTTCTCTTTGTATGTTCAGTGCATGTTCTGCTCCAAATACTCTACCACAGAACGTACATCATCATATTTACATGGTGACTGGCCCTGATGAGATACTGAGCCACATTTACACCAAATGGTTTTGGTTTGGCATCAATTTCTCTGCAAAACGATATTAAAATGTGGAAAACCAACCTGGAACCAGTCAGATTCAGTATAAGAAAACGTACAGCCCTCAAACCAAAGCACCAAATGAATCAGAACCCCCCCCCCCACAGCAACTCATAACAAACAATAATTTATCAAAGAAGCAGCTGTTTTTGGCTTTAGCGTTCATGGTTCACCTCTGCTGGAAGTCCAATCACTGAACTGAGACACAACATGATGGATATAGTACTTGGTTCCTTGCTGCACCCCACATTGTACCTCTGGTACTGACCCCAAATACATGCCTAGAGAGGTCCGTCAGTTTATTGACGCTATGGGGATCATGACGTTGGCTCAGTATAATACTTGTCAATTCCTAGAAACAACATGAATACATTAAGACTTTATGAGTCTTTTGTGCCAGATTCGATCTTGTCCAAGACTTCTTGTGCTTGTTGGGAATTGCTAGAAAGAGACCATATATTGGTGGAGGTTATGCTGGTTATGGGCACCATTCTGAGTGGTTTTTGGGATAAAATGTTGGGATTCTCAATGGTCTCCAGTTGGGTTCTCCAAAATGAATGGCTCCTTGGCGAGAGTTCCTTGGGATCTGGAACATTCTTACATATTATGGTCGGTGAGGCTTCCAACACTTTCTCATATAAGGTGGGAAATCTCATTGCTTCTTGGCCAACGTCCCACACAGGATTTTATATCATGATCAGGCGTATGATGGGTCACTGCATTCCCAGTATGGCCAATGGGTAGTTCCACAGTGAGAATTATGGGTAACTGTGTAGGATATGGGTAAATGAGCCCCAGCTATGATACTGGACCATAGAATGAAAATGGACTGATCTAATCAAGATCTGGTCAAATTGCTTCCTGCACAGATGCCTGAACCCCTCCATACCAATAAGGTTCTTTTGTGGTATCTTAATAAAGAGTAAATGGGTCCAATCTGTGCATGTGGTACCTGCAATCAGGGATCACTCCTGGTACTGCCCAAAGCAGAGAGTGAAGAAAGTACAAGTCATTAGTAAGATGGGCTCATATTTTTCACCATAACACACTTTAGGCAGCAGTGACAGTTCTTTAGGGTTTGTGGGATGCTGAGAGTTCTAGTTTAACATCAGCTTGTGCATTGCTGGGTAGAAACCCTAGATCTGAAGGGTGTGTACTCTAATGATTTGTACACAAAGTAATCCGTACTAAGGCCATTTCCTAGGACATTGGGTCCCTTGGATTTTGGGACACCAAGTAAAAAGTCCGTTTTGCACCCACTTTCCAAACTGAGACTGTTGATCAAACTGTCCGACTTGTTATTTTTCACCCCCCAAAATGCTTTGTGTCCTGCAAGGTCCGGCTTTCTTGTGCTCAGTTCTGGTTTTGCCGAGGTTCTGGCCACTCTCTCTTGTTCCAAAGGCACTTCTCTGTCTCGTCACACTCATACCAGCGACCCCTGTATATTGTGCAGTGGTACAGGCCCGTGTGATGAGCAGAGCTTTGTGACAAGGGGGTTCCCTGTAGGAAACATGGGGTACACCGTAAGCTCAGTTCCTCCACTCTCCTGTAGGGGTCACTACACTCTTCACCAGTCTGGGCCTTCTTGGGAGGGACTGTATGTGTGAGAAGGTGGAGCTTTATGAACTGGGAACCAATTGCTTCTTGATTCCAGATATTAATTATATTTTAGCAAACCAAAGGACCAGAAATTCCTGAAGAACTTGCGCTTTCCTCCAATGCCCTATGAGCGCAAGCAAATAAAAAATAACACTGTAAATAAATATGTTTCTTTTAGATACAAGAATTAGCTTATTGTGCTCCAGTCTCTTGTCCAGCAGAATATCCGCCTGACCAGTGCTCCCCCTTCTGGCAGAAAGACAGCATTGCACTGCAACCTATATAAAAATAGCTGTAAAAAACACTAAATTCTCCCAAAATGATGAATAACCGGCCATCCATGAGCAGCAAGACAACGTCTCTGTCCCTCTTTTATCAGGCAAGGGACTCATGAGCAAATATACATGGCAGCACTCGCATCAAGAAATGTCTCAAAAACAAGTGTGGAAAGAGGTCTCCCACGTGGTCCTCCTCCTGTGACCAGGTCCAGATCCACCTCAGCTCTTATTCA
>JAMBMQ010000174.1:15879-30420 GCA_024363595.1 Xenopus borealis | reverse complement strand
GCCTTTTGCCAGGGAATTATGGTTATTCTTGCATTATGACTAACTGGTATAAGGTGGGTATGGAAGAAAGATATCTGATGCTTTTAGCCCCACGAAAGAGAGACCCTGACACACAAGGGCATGTGAATGCAGGGGCCGGGGCAATGTTTTCCCCCAACATATTGCAGTTCATCATTCATTGAAAATGTATGGACTGCCCCTGCATGCGCATACCCTGTTGTGTGAGGGTGCTGACTCCTTCTACACTAATCACCAGGCATACGTCTGTAGGTAACCGTGTGCTGGCAAGTCCTTCTTCCATGGAGTCCTTAAAGGAACAGAGTAACATAAAAAAAATGATTTTGGTTTTAAAGTAATGAAAATAGATAGTACTGTTGCCCCGCACTGGTAAAACTGGTGTGTTTGCTTCAGAAAGGCTACTATAGTTTATATACTCAAGCTGCTGTGTAGCCATGGGGGCAGCCATTCAAAGGAGAAAAGGCTCCGGTTACAGATAGCAGATAAGCTCTGTAGTACATAATGGTGTTATCTGTTATTGTGGAAAACAAGAGAGGTTAGAGCACACCTGTGTGTTATCTGTTATCCACTATTTAACATGTGCCCTATAGCCTTTTTTCAATTTCCGCCATTGCTAATCAGCAGCTTGTTTATATAAACTATAGTAGTACTTATCTCTTATCTACTGTGTATCCTGTGCTTGATTGGCTGCCCCCATGGCTACACAGAAGCTTGTTTATATAAACTATAGTAGTACTTATCTGTTATCTACTGTGTATCCTGTGCTTGAATGGCTGCCCCCATGGCTACACAGCAGCTTGTTTATATAAACTATAGTAGTACTTATCTGTTATCTACTGTGTATCCTGTGCTTGAATGGCTGCCCCATGGCTACACAGAAGCTTGTTTATATAAACTATAGTAGTACTTACCTGTTATCTACTTTGTATCCTGTGCTTGAATGGCTGCCCCCATGGCTACACAGCAGCTTTTTTTTATATAAACAATAGTGGTGTTTCTGAAGCAAACAGAATAGTTTTACCAGTGCAGGGCAACATTACATGATATTTTCTTTACTAAACACTTGGTGTTACTGTTCCTTTAACTGTGAATGTGCTCCTATTTTAGAAAGAGAATGATGGTGCAGAATGGTAGCTCTTGTTAGGGGCTGGGTGTGCTGCATTATGTTATTAAATATTTCTTAAGTGCATTGAGAACCAAGGTAAATGGCCTTGTTATTTTTATTTCCAGAAACGGAAAGTGAGAATGAATTTCGACCTTTGGATGAAAGAATAGACGAGTTTCACCCAAAAGCAACCAGAACTCTCTTTATTGGAAACCTGGAAAAGACCACTACCCACCTTGACTTGCACAACCTTTTCCAGCGATTCGGAGAGATTGTGGTATGTGATGCTGTGGTGAGGCATACACCGAACTGTATATATGTTGTGCCTTCCTTTCAGTGTGCTCTGACACCATCTAATTATTAACGAGCCTTCCCTGTGTACTTAAAGGAGAACTATTGCAAACATTAAAATGTAATATAAGCTTCATCATAATGAAATAAGAAAGTTCATCTTCACTATCCCTCCCTTGGCATCTATTTCTCTTCATTCTGTCTTCATGCAACAGTTGGGTGTCCGATATTCATTGACCGTTACATCCAATATATCTTATGGGGGGCTTCCATTACTAGTAGATGTATTAGAGCTCACTCAAATAACTGATTCCAGTACAAACAAAATCTTACAAAATAATTGCCTTTTGCACAAATCATGTATGTAGAGAGACGGGATTTCTGGTGATTTTAATAGCGTGAGCTTGATTACATCTTGTAGGCAAAAGGACCCCCTATAACAGGACTGCCCATACGTTACTAATACAAGGTCTGCTTTTATTGATGTTGTCTCATTATGATCTACATTTATAAAAGCATTGTTAGCATTCTGCTCCATGGAAAATATTACTTAAATATTGATTTATGAGGAAATGTATAGCGCTGTATTAATATATATTAATATAATAAACAACTATTTAGAAATAATAAAAAATCTTAATGGAAAGCATTGAATAGGAGGGAGATATAGACAAACTGTTTGTTGACTTGAGATCTACTGATCAGCACCTAAAGGTCTACTGGTAGATCCCAGCACCCCTGCCCTATAAGATATATTGGATCTAACTGTCAATTATTATCTGACACCCAACTGTTGCATGGGAGACTGAAGAGAAACAGATGCTGAAAGAGGAATAGTGAACAGTACATAATATTTAATTGGTTGTATTTAGAATGTTTCTTATTTCAGTATGCTGAAGCTTATATTAAAGAGATTCTGACACCTGAAGTCAAACTCTTTTTTACCTCTATTATAATAACTGGCTTTGAAAGCTACTTCTAACTTTGCCATAAGGTATTTGCATGATGCTTTTACATTACCTGTCTGATCCCCCATGTTCCTGTATGAGGGGGCTGCCATATTTGTGCACCCGGCATCTGTTATCATTACAAACTGTAACTAACAGACTGAGATGGGACTGTTAGGCTGGCAAAGTAAGAGCGTCAGGGTGTCAGAGAGTCAGGCTTAGAAATTTCAGCTAACAGTTATATACAAAAACAAAACTCTCAGCAAAAAATGATCAACATGACCTATAGGTAACAATTAATGTACATTCATATGTTAAATTTCATTTTTTAGTGTCAGTATCACTTTAAATTTTCATTTTCGCGATAGTTCTCCTTAAAGAGAGTCTGACACCTGAAATTAAATATTCACTTTGAAAGCTACTCCTAACTTTGCCATAAAGTATTTGCATGATGCTTTTACATTACCTGTCTGATCCCCCATGTTCCTGGCTGAGGTGGGACAGCCGGGTTGGCAAAGTCAGAGTTTATCAACACTGGGCAAATTTGGCAACCAATCGGATTGCTACATTCATTGTTCTACTTACTTTAAAAAGCTAATCACTGAGTGTTGATAAATGAGCCCCAGAGTGTCAGGCTTATGAACTTCAGCTAGCAATTATATACAAAAACAAACCTCTCCGCAAACATTTAGGTAACATTTAATGTACATTCATATGTTAAAAAGTAATTTTTTTGTGTCAGTATCACTTTAAGGAACTGTGTATTTGTCTGTTTCCTTGTTAGAGATGGCCTATGCTACCATGCTTCACTCTTCACATTGCAGTAAATATGTAACCGTTAATGTAGTTGAATTGTATGAAATATGCAGGCCAAATGAGCTAATGGAAACCAGGTCATTCGGGCTTTATTATTCATGCTGTGGGGTAGCTTTGTCCCTTTTACTGATACTCCCATGGGTAGAGCAGACTATTCTGCAGCTTGGCCTGTATTTTAGATTGATTTTAGCAGCTACCCTTTTTTTATATGTCCAGGTCCCATGTTAATCCAGTTTGCCTCCAGTCTGAAATGCCATTGCTCCATTGATCTTACCTTATTTATCTTGTTCCATGTCCAGGATATTGACGTTAAGAAAGTGAATGGGGTTCCTCAGTATGCATTCCTGCAGTACTCCGATATTGGAAGTGTCTGCAAAGCAATTAAGAAGATGGACGGAGAGTATCTGGGGAATAACCGGCTAAAGGTATTGAATTCCACTTCTTTTGGTGCATGTGTGCCCAAAACGCTTGTATTTGTACTTGGAGCATAGAGTTCTATGTAACCGAAGGTTTACAGTAGCATGTGGGATACAGTGGATCTACTTTACACAATTTTATGTGTTTTGGTGGCTCTGTCAGTATTATTGAGGTCTTGTGCAATCTGTTTTGTACTAGACTTGGTTTACAACGGCTATTCTCTCATTTCTTTGTGCAGCTGGGCTTTGGAAAAAGCATGCCCACAAACTGCGTATGGATCGATGGCCTTTCATCCAACATCACAGAACAATATTTAACTCGTCACTTTTGCCGTTATGGACCAGTGGTGAAGGTAGGCTGGAGGTTTGCAATGCTCTCTATGATTATTACATCTTTCTAAATGCTTTCCTATTCTTTTCTTCCATAATTGGCCAAACTCAGAAGGCTTTATTTTGGGAAGCAGTTTTGCACACCATAATAATCCTGTCCTGTAGTCCAACTGCGTTTGGTACACACACAGATATAAAGTATCCTCTTTGCCAAAAGCCACAACACTTGTATATAAAAATGTGTATATATATATATATTTATGCCTTTCCAGGAGGCATATTAAGATAAAGTAACATGTTTTATATATCTGGGTTATTATTGTTTGGCACGGCCTATAGAATTCAAATGTCGGAGTACTGCCACAGCTGACTTACCAGTAACAATAAAATTATATGTAGCATTTTCTTCCATGAGAAGAGCCTGGATATAAAGCTGTAGTATATGGAAACTATGGGCAATTAAGTGGTTGCCATGTTGCTTGGATACCTTTATGGAAAATTACTGCGTGGGATAAAGAAGGCAATTGATTCACGGTCGCCATTGAAACCAGAGTTGATTGCTGATCTTTTTTTTAACCCACCAGGGGATGAGGCTCTTATGCACGCTTTTTTTTTTTTTTCTTTTTTGACAGGTGGTGTTTGATCGCTTTAAAGGCATGGCCCTGGTTCTCTACAATGAGATTGAATATGCCCAAGCAGCTGTAAAAGAGACCAAGGGAAGGAAGATTGGTGGGAGTGACGTTAAGGTGTGCAGAGACCACCTTAATAGCTGATCAAATCTATCACAATCTTAAAAAATTATCCTTTTCAAAAAATAGTCAGAAAATAATGATAGCTTTTGGGCAAGCTGGATATTAATAATCATGGGGGAAACTTTGACAACTTTGTTGATGCTGTTCTAGTACAGGGAGTATGGATTGAGCCCTTTACAGGTATACATAGTGTAAGCCTTGTGTCTCTAAGCTTCTTGGTGTTTCCATAAACATCAGTTGTTACTGGTAAGCAGTTAAACCACTGCGCCACGGAAACCCAGAAATTGGATCACAGACCAATTCAACAATCTCTCCATTACAGAGAAAGTAGATGTCCCATGTAATTGGGTATATGCACATATTATACAGTCTACGGCATTCTTTACAGAGGCTGACACACATTTCCATCACTTTTTTTTTTAAACTTTATATTCCCAACCATGGAGCTTTTGCCACACACTCTATCGTTTCCCTGCAGCTCTGTCTTCCTTCCTCAACTATTCTACTTGGCCTAAATGAGTTAAGCTTTGCATTTTGTTTATTGTGAAACCATAAAGAATGAAGGTATGGTCTTGTTAGGCCCAATCATTAATTTTTAGCCTGATCCTGGCATTTTGATAATTATCCGTTGAAATTATCAGTTGAAAATGCATCCTTACTCCATCCTCCATGTTATGCCCTGTTGCTGAGTTTACTGCTTTATTATAGTGAGTTTTGAAGAACATTCTATACAGGCAGGCTCTTTATTAGCTAGTTCTTTAAAATGACAAGAATATTGCACTAAAAAAGCTAAAAAAAAATATTTTACTTGTGTGGACTTTATCACTATAAATGTTTTGTGATGTGCCACCACCTAACAGTGCACTGTCCCAGTTAGTACATTTGCCTCTAACTCATTGACTGGTAATGTGCCTGACTTTAGTGGGTTGTGGAATTCATTAGCTCTTCTGGGGTCTGTGTTAACTCTTCATTTTTGTAATCTTCTTTCCCAACTTTGTTTGGTTTAAAGGTTGACTTTGCAAACCAGGAGAGTCAGCTGGCTTTTTATGGGTCTATGGAATCATCCGGACAAGATATAAGAGACTTCTATGATATAATATCAGAAAGAAGGTATGATATAGTGGCTGATGCATAGCAAACTACCATCTCCAAAGCCTTAGTGTTCTAGTTCCTGGTGTCTATTTTTTAATCCATAGTGGTAATTCTGATCTGCCCATCAAGGTGGGTACTATTGAAACCAATAAACTTTTTGTTCTCTAATGGGGATGGAACATGTCGCTACATTGCGTACCTTAAAAGCGATGTGATTTTAGTAGGCCATTAATAACACAGCATCAAGGCACACCAACCATCCCTCTGTAGACTTTCACAGGACAAGGGAGTTTCTAGGGTGCTATCATCTGGCAAGCCGTGGTATGGTCGATTGTCCATTTCTGTACATTCAAGTGTATAGGATTTTTTTCATTCTCGTTGGTGTTGTGTTTTGGGGCTAAACATGGTATTATTAGATAGTAAACTGTATATATTCTTCTTGGCTGTCTACATTTATTTGTCTAGAAAAAGGGTATTTAAAGTTAGTCTCTGTTCATTTATATTTATAGGACTGATGAATCAAGGAGAGGATCTTATGAAATCACATCAGCAGAACGTACCTACTATGAAACTGTCAGGACACCTGGCACCTACCAAGAGGAATCTAGGCGAGAATATCCTGCAAGAAGCAGAGAGCTTTACACAGAATGGGAGTCTTACCAAGGAGATTACTATGAGCAACGTTACTATGATGACCAGAGAGAACTTAGAGAATACCGGGACCCATACGAGCAAGATATTCGAGAATATAGTTACAGGCAGAGAGAGAGGGAGAGAGAAAGGGAAAGGTTTGAAACCGACCGAGAGAGAGATCACGAGAGGAGACCAACCGAGCGCAGCCAAAGTCCAGCCCACACCAGGCGGCCTCAGAGCCCCACGGGATCACCATCACAGTCAGAGAGAATTACGAGTGATCCTGAGCGCAGAATTTACAGCCGCTCCTCTGATCGAAGTGGCAGCTGTAGCTCTCTTTCCCCTTCAAGATTTGAGAAACTAGACAAAGCTCGGGCAGAACGCTTTGGTAAAAGCGAAAAAACAGAAAAAGACCGCAGTTTTGATTCTGAAAGAGCAGACAAACGCCCACCGAGGAAAGAAAAGACTGAAAAAACTGAGAAAGACAAACCTGAAAGAACAAAACGAAAGTCTAAAAACCATTCTCCTAGCTCTCACTCTTCTGAGACTGATCAAGAAAACGAGAAGGAAATAAGCCTTGAGAAACCAAGGAGTAACACTAAACAGCCATCCAAAGAAAAAAACGACAAGGATACCACATCCAAAAACCGCCTGGATCTTATGCCATGTGTTGTACTCACCAGAGTAAATGAAAAAGAAGGGAAAGTCTTTGATTCTCCAGGTCTCGAGAAAGCAGTTAAAGGCAAGCCCGAAAACGAGTCTGTCAAGTCTCCACCGGTGGATCAAAAGGCCCAAATTCCACGACTTGACCAGCTTAAAATTGACCAAGTGAAATCTGAAATAAGGAATAAAGTTACAAAAGAGAAGGTGCTTGCAAGCCATGTTGAAGTAGTGGACAAAGACAGTAAACCGAAAGTAAAAAAGCACTTGAAGGTAGAGCAGCCTGCAGAGGGTGCCAGCTCTGCCGATCTTGAGAAGTTAGAAGCTCGCAAGAGGCGGTTTGCAGATGCAAATTTAAAATGCGATCGACAAAAATTTGACACAAGGCGAAGCAATCAAGAAGAGGAGGATGCTCGGGCTTGTTCAAAAAAGCTAGATGCTGTTTCTTCAAGAGATGTTACTGTTCTGAAAGATGGTGAGGCCGAAAGGAAAGGTTCAAGAAAAGAACTGTCAAAACGGGACATCCGAAAAATAAAAACAGAGAGACAATTTGCTGTTAACAGCCCCAAAGATGGCCAGGAGCATTTGTCTCTTGGACCTGTTATGCGACCCAGCCTCGATGTACAGTCCCGTTTAGGGGAACCAGTAGATGAACAATTTGAATCATCAGAGACCTCTGTTAAAAAGGCAATTGTTGCAAAGCAACGGCATATACAGTTATCTGAAGATGTTGACAAGGAGCTGTCAAAAGAAGATAATAGAAAGATGTACTTTCCTCCACCAAGGGAAATGCTGGGCATGGCAAGGTCAGAAGCAGAAGAGAAACTTGCTATTGATATTGATTCCACACAGAGTTACAGGAAGCAAATGGAGCAGAACCGTAAAAAGCAGCAGATGGAGATGGAAATGCTAAAATCTGAAAAGTTTGGAAGTCCAAACAAAGAGACTGATGAATATGAAAGACGGAGCCTTGTGCATGAGGTAGGCAAGCCACCTCAAGATGTCACTGATGACTCTCCTCCGAGTAAAAAAAAAAAGACTGATCTGGTGGAATTTGAAATCAACACCAAGAGGGAGAGAAATTACAGAAGTTCCCGTCAGATTATCAATGAATCGGAAAGAACATCTTGTTCCCCAAGTGTGAGATCATTTCCTCTTTACGAAGATGAAGAAGCCAGTTCCCCACGGGTGATCATGAAAGAAATTAAAGAGTCTCCTAAAGTAGATGAGAAGACTACAGTTTCTCATCCAGCCATCAAAGAAGAGCCATTAAAACTGATATCTTGTGAAACAATCAAGAAGGAGCAAATAACTGAATCAAGTAAAGGAAAAATGCCTGCCATGAGTCCAGAAGAAGATTACAAATGGGATAGCCAAATCAAGCAAGAGTACAATAGGGTCGATGCTGCCTTTCCCAACAATCTAGTTAAGAGAGAGGGCATCAAAAAGCACTCTAGAGACCTAGAACCTGGGGAGGTTCAGTCTGACTCCGACGATGAGAGTGATCACAAACCCAGCTCTCCAAAACACTCCTCAATATTGGATAGTTCAAGGTTTTCTTTTTTACTGAGAGGCAGCGAAGAGAAACTGCGAGATCGGGAAGAAAGGTACTCCAGCTCTTTGGAAAAGAATAAATTTTACTCTTTTGCACTGGACAAGACTATCACTCCTGATACGAAAGCTCTGCTTGAAAGGGCCAAATCCCTTTCCTCATCCAGAGAAGAGAACTGGTCTTTTTTAGATTGGGACCAAAGGTTTGCCAATTTTCGCAACACCAAAGACAAAGTGAAGGTTGATTCTGCTCCAAGACCAATACCATCATGGTACATGAAAAAGAAAAAAATCCGGACAGATTCTGATGGCAAATCTGATGATAAGAAAGAACACAAAGAAGAAGAACAAGAGAAGCAGGAGTTGTTTGCCTCACGGTTTTTACACAGTTCAATATTTGAACAGGACTCTAAACGACTGCAGCATCTGGAAAAGAAAGAGGATGACCCTGACCTCAGCCTTGTTCGACCATACTGGAGACAGTTCTCTTGTGATGCGATGAACAGTACTCCTGATCTTGTCCAAGAGCCAGTTGTACTTTTTCACAGTCGTTTTATCGAGTTGACGAAAATGCAGCAAAAAGAAAAAGATAGAGAAGAAAGTCCCAAAGAGATTGAAAAACAAGAGGAAAAAGAGGCCCAACCAAAATCTCCCGTCCCAGTTCCTGTATGCAAAGATCAGGAGCTTAAATCACCTTTGACGTCTGTGCCAACGATTGCTCCAGTGTCACAGCCAGAACCACTACCACCTGCTGCAGATAAACTAGTTCCAGATAACGCTCCACCGGATGTTTCTTTAGCAAAGGAGGAAAAGCCTGCCGAACCAGTTGAACCAGCACCAGAGGAACCCAAGCCTTCTCAGGTTTTTGCTTCTGTTTCTCCAGACCAGCCGGTTCCATCAGAAGTTGCCCAGGTTGTTGAAGAATTAAGTGTACTAGTTATTCCACCTGCACCAGAAGATGTTGTACCTGATGTAACTTACCTGGATACAAAACCACCTACTCCAGGTGCCTCTTTCACTGATACGCCCAGCAATTCATTAATAGAGATGGAAAGTCCTATAAAGCCTGTAAAAATTGTAAAGGATAACACTGACCTACAAGAAGATAAACCTTCTCCAGTTACAAGTACTGCTATAGAATGTGAAACACCTGATGTGGTCCCAGATGCTCAACCTCTTGGCTCTGAAAATGACACAGAAGCTGAAAGTTCAACACCAGTAAAAGATAAAAAGACATATAAAAACAGAAGAGCAAACACTGCCGATAAACCAGCAACAAGAAAGAGTGTGAGGATTGATCGAGAGAAACGCAACAGGTCTACATCTCCACGAGGTGAGACCCCTAAACACCTGGAGGTAAAAAGCGAATCTGAAAGAGGTGCAAGGAATGCAGCAAAGTCACCAAGTTCTCTAGCAGAGCCTGAAACCTCAGAAACAAGTTTGCCCTTGGCTCGAACAAGGCGTAGAAATGTTAGATCTATTTATGCTACAACAGGTGATAATGATAATCAACCAGCAGTTAAGGAACCAGAAGCACAAAGGTCTACTAGAAAAAGACTAGAGAAAGAACCCACAGAGACTCCTGCAGTTGTGCCAAACAAGAGAGGGCGCCCTCCAAAAGTTCGACGTAAAACTGGTGAAGAGGTTTCGCCTGTTAAGGCAGAGGCTTCAAAGCAAGAGCCTGAGGATATTGAAAGTAAAGAGTCAACTGAATCATTGAAGCCTATGGAGGGATGGCGGTCCCCTCGGACACAAAAATTAGCACATTCACCTGTGTCTAGTGGCCAGAAAAAGGGGAAGAATGAACCTAAGCCGTTGCAAGATGCTTTAGGAGAATCTAATGAAGATGAAATATCAGAACCTGTTGAAGATAGTAGCAAGTCAAGACTGGGAAAGGGGGAAGCATTTGTGGAAGAGAAGCCTGAACAGAAGGCAGAAGTGACTGATGTATGTCCTGCTGAAAATACCACTGTGGATATAACTGAGAGGAAGAATCGCTTGGACAAAAATTCCAAGCCAAAAGTGGGAAGAGCAAAGAATGCAAAGCCTGTTGTGCGTTTAAAAGGTATTGAAATCCGTCTTAATGTGGATGAGGTGAAAGGTGCCATGAGGCCAGTTGAAGATCCTGAGCCAACGGGTGTTGTCTCACCCGTTAAAATCAAAAGTCCACAAAAAGAGGATGCTGTAGTACCAACTTTTGCAAACCAGCCAGAAAGCACCATTCCCCAAACACCTGAAAAAGACATTCCTACAGTACCCAAGCTGTCCCCTGAAGCAACGCTGTTGGCTCGACAAATGGAGCTTGAGCAAGCAGTGGAAAATATTGAGAAGATCACTGAAACCACCGCTGTTCCTGCTTATAAAGATGCCCAGGGAAATCAGGTACCAGAGGCTCGCTCTGAAGAAGATGGGGATAAACCTGCACATCAGGCTAGTGAAACTGAACTTGCAGCTGCTATTGGTTCCATAATATATGATATATCTACAGATGCTGAAAGCTTTCCAGCAGCACCACCGTATCCACCTGAAGGGGAAACTACAGTCCCGAATGAGCCAGCTGCTGTTCCAAGTACTACCCAGCCAGAAGAGATGGAGCCTGAGACAGACCAGGCAGTGAATGTCATCTTGAGAACAAATGCTGGTCCCAGAACAGAGAGCAGAGTATCCGCTTCTTCAACTCTGAATCCATTAACTTCAGAATCCACAGATGCCAAGGAAGCTGATGTCAGTTTCAGTGAGTCTTCAAATTCCGCACAGGAAGCAGAACCTTCGCGTGAAGCGGAAACCCTTCCTAAACTCACTCCTCGGAAAAAGATCACTCGACATCGCAGTCGAAGAGGGCTGGCCTGCAAGAAGACAGAAATAGCGGATGCCGCTACCTTTGAACAGGATAGTCAGAGCCAATCTCCTGTAAAAGACGAAAAGGTTAAATTGGAGGAAGGGCAAAATGAAAAATTTAGTGAGCCAACTACTTCTCTAAACCATGAGAAGCAATCAATGGAGCCAAGTGTGAATTCCTTGTCTCAAGACAACAATACAGAGTTTAAAGAGGATAGCAGTTCTGTTCTTAAGAACGCCAGTCAGTCACCCCAACCCCTTCTAATTGACGATGTTAGTCAAACCAGTTTCAAGTTGCGTTCAAGCACTGAAAACCCACCTGTGAGCCCACCAGTCACTAGTCCTCCAGTGCAACCAGGAACTCCTGGAAATCATCCTGCCTCTGTGCTAACCTCAACCCTTTCTCATTCAGGGACAAGTATAATGCCTGAGTGGATGTCTGGACACGAAGATAGCAACACCATCTCAACACCACCTCCAGCTTTACCCCCAAACACAAAAGCTTCTGATGTGGATACAAGTTCTAGCACATTGAGGAAAATCCTAATGGAACCCAAGTACATTTCATCAAGCAGTACCCCTACCATTGTCACAAGTGCTATCTCTGAGCCTGTCTCGGCTTCTCTTGCAGAAGAGCCCACACACCGACCTTTGGAGGCGATTAAACCTGTATCTGAAGAGAAATCGGCTGTACCTCTAAATAATGCTGTGGTTCCACCAGCAGCAGAAGCTCCTGTTTTCCAGGAAAAGGGAACCATTGTTGCACCAAAAGCAACTTCTGTCATAAGCAGGATGCCTCCCAGTTTTGATCCTGAAGAAATGCCCAGAATCTCAATAGCCAAGCTTTCTCCTCAGATTCCATCTGCTCCATCAAATATTCCTTCTCCAAAAATCAAGCAGCGCCAAAATATAAATGATAGTCGTCCATGCATGAAGCCAACTATGTCCATTATAGAAGACAGGCCTTCTGAGACTGGTCCCAGTCCTGGCTTGAGGGTTCAGACCTCCCAAGGGGTTGTCCTGCTTTCATATTCTGGCCAGAAGACTGAGGGACCACAGAGGATTAGTGCAAAAATCAGCCAGATCCCTCCTGCAAGTGCTGTTGACATAGAGATTCAGCAGTCTGTGTCAAAGACCCAAATTAAGCAAGAACCAGTGACACCATCTCAGATACTTCCTAAAGGACCTCACACTCCTGGTGGTTTTTCTGCACATTCACTTGTTGCAGGAAACCAACCTTTTAATGCATCTCCTGTAATATCATCCATCAAACAGGAGCGTTCTTCAATGGAAAAGGCGGAGTCATGTCATGTTCCGAATGCGTCGTCGCAAGCAGGAGCGATGAAAGCGTTGACCCAAAGCAATCCCCCTGTACTCATGCATAGTCAGATGGTGACATCAAGCAAGAAGATCACAGACACCAAAGCAGAATCCAAGGTTCTTCAGCCAACAAATCTAAGTCCTGGTCTTAGTCCTCACCATTCTTCATTTTCTGGAAAGCTGCAATCCGAACCAAACCACGTGAGCTCCGGAGCAAGTACACCCAGTGGAGATAGGGCCCTCTCACACCTTAGTGTTGTTAAGCAGGAGCCCCATTCACCCTCAGTGGCAGGTCATTCTCCATCTCCGTTCAGCAGACCATGTCACCCCAGTGTTACAGCCTCTCCAGCCTTAACTAGCAATGCCTCCGTTATGCTGGCAGCAGGAATGCCTGTCCCCCCATACATGTCTAGCATGCACCCAGAGCAGACCGTCATCATGCCTCCTCATAGTGTAACCCAGCCAGTGTCTCTTGGCCACCTATCTCAAGGTGATGTTAGAATAAACACCCCACCACTGACAGGAATGCAGTATGCAATGCGCCCTGAAGCACTTCACTCACCGAGAGCAGCGATGCAGCCTCAGCCCCAGAGATCCACCACACCTCAGCCAGCCAGTAACAGAGAAATGGTACTTCCTACAATGTCTTCCCAGCATCCTCCTGACGAGGATGTCCATTATCACCACTCTATTCCTCGAGGCCCTGCCCACGTTCAGTCTGACATGCTGGTCATGCCGCCTGAATATCGTATGTCCGCATCAGGAATGCGGCTCGATCCATACGTGCCCCAAGATGTGGTATTACCGCGGGATGTCCGCATGATTATGCACTCTCACATGGCTGCTGTTGGTGAGCACCACCAGGAGTCTAGGCAGTCAAGGACCCCTGAAGGACTGGTTAAAACGCCTCCTACCAGCAAAACACCACAGCCTGTAAAAGACCTGTCCAAACAGCCGGATGTCAAACGCTCCCATTCACCTCACAATGATGCCAGGATCCTTGGTGTACCTCCCAGTGGACTGAACATGTCTCCCTCTGTAGTAGTACCCCATGGAGTTCCCCTCATCCACCCCTCTGGGGGTTCTTTCCGTGATTATCGTCCGGTGTATTCAGATATACGGAACTATCATCCAACACCGCTGTCCCACCCTCAGTATTCCAGTGCCTCGTCCATTGGATTGCATACTCGGAGTCTGACCCCGTCACAGGTAATGACACCAGTTTGGTGAAGTTAAACAGCTGAAAGAGAACAAGTGTATTAGCAAGAGGTCTGTGAGAGTTTGGTGTCTGAACCCAGTATTGGTGTTTATGTTTTATGAATCATTTTTTAGAGGGTGAAAGTAGCAAGTAAGGTATCCCCATTTGTAAAATATATAGTGAATAAAGTACCCCCTCTTGTAAAATATAAGGATATTATAAGATACCGAGTAGTTTCATGACCATGAATACACAAGTTTCAGTGAGTCATGTGACAGAAATGACATCAGAACCCACCGTTTATAACTGATGACATCAGAACTCACCGTTTATAAGGATATAATTTACAAGATATTTACGGATTTTGTGTATTATAAGAATATTAAGTCACAGAAGAGTTTCATATTTTACAATGTTACATTATATGTTATAATATACAAGCTTCAGTCAAGTTACAGAATTACGTAACCGTTTATAAGGATATCGTTTACAGGATATTTCTGGTTCTTGATATAGGCTCATAGTCTGTACAGAGAGATCCCATAAAACTGTCACATAGGTATTCCCTGTACTA
>JAMBMQ010000170.1:13750-25568 GCA_024363595.1 Xenopus borealis | reverse complement strand
AATGAATATCTGACACCCAACTGCTGCATGTAGACACAATGAAGAGAAACAGATGCTGACAGAGGAATAGTGAACATATACTTGATTATTTCAGAAACAGTACAGAATATTTAATTGATTGTAATTAGAAAGTTTATTTTAGTATGAAGAAGCTTACATTAAATTTTCTTTTTCACAATAGTTCCCATTATATCTACCAGGGAGCTGTTGTTAGGCTACTGGGGGGAGGGGTGATATCACTCCAACTTGCGGTACAATAGTAAAGAGTGACTGAAGTTTATCAGAGCTCAACTCACATGATTAAGGGCACCTAGGAAACTGACAACATGGTATAACAATCTGTTTACCTCAGATCCCGAAGGAAGGTCCAGGAGAACTGATGGTAACAGGAACCTCACTACGGCTCCGGTATTCAGGTCGGTTTCAGGCAGCGAAGGTTCGGAAGTCAGGAAAACAGGCAGAGGGTCAAAACCAGGAAACTCGGACAAACAGGGCTTTAGCAGGAACAGTAGGAACTGAAGCCAACTTGGGCAAAGTGAGGAGGAAGAGGAAGGTTTTTAAGGGAACAGGAACCAATCAGGATCAGGCTAAGGAAGACAGACACATCAGAGACCAATAGGAAGCTAGGAGCCCAAATTAGAGGTCATTGCACCTAAGTATTTTGGTGCGAGCGTCCAATTTGACGTGCGTGGGCGTTTCGACGTTGGCGCCTAAGTTGATGTGCGCCTGTGCTTATGCGCCGGGGCTCAAAACCAGTGGCGCGTGTTTCACATGGCTAGCCCCACATAAAATATCAAAATTAAATTTTAAAAAAGTGTTTGCTTTTTTCAAAAATGGATTCCAATGCAGAATCCTTCTGAAGAAGTGCTATTAAAGCGGACGTATATACCATCATTGTTTTTAATTCTGCATGGTATATAAAGTGAAATAGAAGGTGTTATTCTTTTTTCATGCCTTCTAGGGAAAATTTATTTTAAAAACGCCAAAAAACGGTAATTGTTCCATGGGACTGTGACAATGTTACAATGTGTCTGTATATCATCACTTTGCTCATAGCCAGCACAGAGAGATCCCATAGAACCAGACCAGTAATAACCAGTAATATAAATATGGACCTGTTATAGAGAAATATAGACCCATAGTAAACTCTTACATCAGGGCCAAGAGTGAGGAATTGATGGCACATTTTGCAACTTCATATTAATAGAAATGAATTTACTGCCTTTTCTCTCTCCTTCTCTCCACAGGTTGGGCGGCTCAGACTGGCCCAATGTATGTGGCCCTGAATGACTCAGTTCTGCTCAGTATCCCTGTCTATCCCAATGCTGAGAAACTACAGGTGACCTGGAGATATTGGGATGGAACCCTAATGGGTAAATTCAGGGACTCCTCATCTTATAATCAGATAGCGGGATGTGAGTGTGAGCTCTTCAGGAATGGCTCCCTGTATCTCAAGAGGTTGGACACGGTGGGAGACAAGACCTACAAGGTGGAAGTGTTTGACCAGATTGGGAAACTCATGACTACTGCCTCCCTCCTACTGACTGTGATTGGTGAGTCTGACCAACTGTGTGTGTCTGTCCTATACAAAGAGACACCATGAGACACACAAATCTGCTCCTCTGAGCACAACATGTCTGAATAACAGGGACTAACTTGTGTTCTTCCAGGTGCAGTAGAACTAACACTCCCAGTATCTCACTGCCTGTATGACCCTCCTCAGAGTCTCATGTATAAATATAAAGCCACTGTGCCCCATAAACAATAAAACATAGCAGATTTCCAGAGAAATGTTTAAGGGAATGGCATATAAATGTAAAATTGAAGGTAACTTTTATTTCTATAAGAAAAACCTATAACCCTAACCCTACAGACATAGCTGGGGCTTCATGCAAAATAAATCACAGTCATTGGAAATAAAGCTGAGAGCCAATCACCATCCATTCCAACATTACAGATCTATGGGGAAGCCAATGAGAGATTGTACAAATTACTGCCCAATGTCCCAAGTTGCCCCAATCAGCCCCCATTACTGATCATTAGGGCAATGGCACACGGGCTGTTTTGTGAAACACACGAGCATTTCTGGCAATGTTACACCTCCAACTTCATCACCTTCTGTGTTTAACAAAGTTTAAAGTGTTTTACATCAGAAGTCCAGCAATGGACTGAAATACAATTATTTACAGCTTAGGGTGTACAGTACATGGAATGGAAGAGGACCAGGTTATAATACACAAAAGCTGTGAATATCTTGTAAATTATATCCTTAAGTTATATATGGTGAGTAGTGATGTAATTTCTGTCACATGACTCACTGAAACTTGTGTATTATAATAAATAAAGTACCCCAGTTGCAAAATATGAGGATATTAGAAGTTACCTCGGAGTTCCATGACCTGTATAAAAACACTCGACCTTTGGACTCGTACATTTATATGGTCATGAGACTCCTCTTTAACTTATAATATCCTTATATTTTACAAGAGGGGGTACTTTATTCACTATGTAATTCAATGGTGGCGACACCATCTATAAGCAAACTGAATTAAACCAAATCAATGACGCTCAGCAATATCAGCTGCTGGTTCAAGAAGTAGTGAAGTGACAAAATTGAGAAGAAAATGATAATTGTAAGTGATATACAAGTGGAAATTAAGTTATAATTGAAGCAATTCTACAGAGCGGGATTTGTAACTGGAGTCAATGAAGTCCCAATAAATAGAGCAAATATCAATAAAGGATTATTTGTGATGAGGTTCAGCCTTATCCTTATCGCTTCTTGCCCGCACAAATGATTTAGGAGAGACACGAATATCTTCTATTGAGTTGTGACAAGTTCAAGAAAAAAAACATAATAATAACGTTGTTAAGAAGTTGATTATGGGATTGTGAGTGGCATCACCTTCTGCACCCAATGCCTGACCTGTCATGTAAAATCTATTGTATATCTTGTGGGTGACAAAATACACGGGTGCTATTGCATTAAATTAGTCTATCACAGGTTTGGACTGAGAATCAGACATTTCAGGCACAGAGAAGCCCAAATAGCCCCCCAAGCCCAATAAACAGTAAGTGTCTATGGCAACATACAGCAGCCCCTCTGACCACCATATTTCCAGTTTATTGATTCCCTGTGCCCTGCAGAGCAGTGGGGTAACAAGCACAAAGCAGACCCAGTGGTTGCAGGTTATGTAAAAGGGGTCTGGATTGTTGAATGTGTATACGGTGCAAACTTGCTGCCTACTTTTTCATTTATTCATACCTGTGGGCCTGCAGGTTTGTACCCCTGAAGATTTGTGGGGAGGAGCTCAGCAAGTTGAAGGTAAGGAAGCCCAGTACTGTGTGTAAGACCTGTGTGTTTGTTGTAGAGAGAGTGGGAAACCCAATACTGAACTATACCTGCGCAGGGAAGAACATTATCCTACGCTGTGACATTCCAGAGGGGTC
The DNA here is from genome assembly GCA_024363595.1 of Xenopus borealis. Lineage (NCBI taxonomy): Eukaryota > Metazoa > Chordata > Amphibia > Anura > Pipidae > Xenopus > Xenopus borealis. The sequence goes on along the minus strand of JAMBMQ010000170.1, from coordinate 22,118 downwards.
AGCTCCCACCTACATGGAGATGTCATGGAATAACAAGGTGATTAAGAATTCTGAAAAAACCCGATCCCTACAAGACACTCATAAAGTGACCTCTGGGAAACTGATCTGTTCTGCCAAGAACCAAGTGAGCCAAACCAACCAATCAGAAGAGATCGAGTGCGCCAAAGGTGAGAATTCTGCCTCCTATCAATCCTCGCAGTTGTTAAATCATCAATAATAAATAAAGTTCAGGCAGATCTAGTGGCACTGATGATTGGGCCAGTCATTGGATCACATAATCCATGAAATATTTCCACATTGAGCCTCACATGTTTTGCCCAGTGAACCACAATCATTTATTAAATATAAGAGGTGATTGGTTTGGTCCCATAGAAATAACCAATAAAAACCAGGGGGCACAATCAGGGATGTGACTGTTTGAACAGTTCACTCTTTTTGGGTCCAATCCAGTACAGACGGAAAATCAACTCAACTTTATTATTTTAAGGATTTATTTCTCAGCATTTCATAAATGGCAGATATTATCAGAATATTCCCCTGGGCATTTGTGCTAAATTTGTTCAGCAGTTCAGTAGGTAGAACATACTGGTGAGATCCAGAAAACTTCATCCCATAACTAGTTTATCACATTTCAGAACCTTCTTCAAACTGCCCCCACGCAAAACCAATGCGATTGTTGTGAATTTGTAGGTTCAGACCGTGTTGGGTGGATAAGGCCGCGCACCTTTTCTTCACCTTGAGACTTATGGGGCAGTGGGCAAAACAATGACATTTGGAGGCTGGTTCCAATGCCAATATCCCACTAGTTCAATGAGAGAGTGAATATGTACCTTCAACTTGCCTGGCAGAACAAGAAGTAGGGTCCTGGATGTGGTTACATGTTCCCATTGATTTCTTGTCATAGTTTCATAGTTCCTTTGCTGTAAAAAGACCCCTTTTCCCTAAGTCCCTAGGTATTTCCCAACATATGAAAGAGGATTGATGGAGGATCTGTGGATCTTTGTCCAACTTCTCTCTTATTTTATCAACCTGTTACATTCTCTTTCCTGCAGATACTACAGGACTTGATTTGTATATCATGATTGCCATCGCAGGGGGTGCTGTTACCTTCTTGATCTTCTTTATTACTCTGATTTACTTTGTGAGAAGAAGATGTTGCCACCAAGAGTCAAGAAATGGTAAGACTGTTGATGTGAATTATCACTCCGACCCTAGTGGGGGCCAGTCTGTAACATACAGAGATGGGGGTAATTGCAAGGGGGTACGTTCTCATTCTCCTTTGTTCCTTTATGCAGAAGAGGAAGAGGCTACTATCTGTTATGAAAGACAACTTCATGTTCAGCAACGTCAGCTTCCAACTCCTCCTACACAGCATGATGCCCAAATGCTGGCCCGGCCTCCAGCAGACATCCCAGACCACAATCAGGGACCAAAGATCCCACCACATGGACCCCAAGCCCAAAACTGTCCACCAACTCAGTCCAATAGAGCTGCACATTCCAAGCAAAGAGGAGCCAAGTTTCCAGACCAATCCTCCCAACATCAGAAACAACAAACACCATCTCAGCCTCAAAGGCCTCCAGTCCCTGCCAACCACCCATGTGACCAACCACCCAACCCACAACCTCGGGAGAAATCCAAGCCTCCACGTAAGCACCAAAGGCGTCAGTAGCCAAATGAAAGGGGTCAGGATCTTTGTTTCTAGTCAATTTGTTTTTGGAGCCATGACGGAGAGAAGTCAGTATTGCTTTTGGCCCATATCATATGTGACAATGAGCAGACACTATGGCCATGGGGTTCATGGGGCAGAAAGGAGAATGTTATGAATTATGAACTGATGGGGAGGAGCCATCTTGGCTATTGGTTTGTGTTTGCTAAAAAATGTTATGGCTTCTCTGAACAAAAAGGACAACACAGAGTTATGGATTTATGGTACAAAGGGGAACTAACATTGCTATGGAACCTGGGAAAGGAAAAAGAGAGCATGGCTGTGGACTCATTGGGTTGTGATAAAGCCAAAATAGTTATCAAATCATCTCATTAGGATGGCGGTATTTTGGCCATGGGACGGGACTGGGAAGGATCCAAAATAACTATGGACTCATCATGTGGGAAGGTGGATGTAGACTGCAATTAAATATAGGCAACATGGCTCATAAGCATGGGAAGACACCAACATGGATTTGTTCTGATAAAAGTCTGGACAGGGGCAACAGGAGCCACTGAGCTGGTGCTTAATACTTAGGAACCCACACACAACTGGCAACAACGTATTTCTATTAGCACCACTAATGTACTCAGCACTTGATATTCTCACTGTACATCAGGGAACTAAATGCTGATAAACCTGTGCCAATGATTCCACACAGAATGGTCTTGTGAGCTGATATCATTTGGGACGTGGTGGGGACAAAAGACAAGAACTGGGACTAGAACATGGTTTTGAAGTTAATGCTACAGGTTAATAAGATGGAGGGACTTGTGAATATGAAAGAGAAAATCCTACGGAAACCAAAAGAGAAATATCATAGCCAACAGGCCCAGTACAAGATACTGGAGCTAGAACTGCAACTAGAAACATCGGCGGTGCCTCCAGGGGTTATGCTACTTACGTACCCAGCACAAATGCATTTAGGGGATGCCACCACTTATCTTCCATTGGCCCTGGATCTGGAAATTCTGTGGGTTGGAATGTATCTTAATTCAGATCAATCTCTGAAGGTCACATTGGAAAGCTCGTTAATTGGGTCATTTCAGGTTCTATTACAGTTGACATTATAAATGAAATAAAACAGCCGTTTCGTTCCAATGGTTCAGCAAAAATGTTTCATCTGCGACTCCTTTCTGTACAATTCCTTTGTCACCGCTTGCGTCACACAGGACCGAGAGCAAAAAGTCTGGAAACCTCCACCCTATTTATAAGTTTAGAGATGATTGTGTTTTGTTTATATAGGGTAGTGGTTTGCAAGATTTTTTGAGGTGTAATGTTTCAGCAATGCCCCCCTAAACATATAATAAGGTTAAAAGAGGCTGGAAAAGCCTGTAGATATTCTCCTCAAATCTTTCACCAACTGCCTTTAAGTCTGAGACCCCTCATCCATGACTCTCGGACCCCATAAAGGTAGAAGCCCCATAGTGAGGTAATTACAGAAAAGGGGAATTAATGAGAGAGGAAGAGGGCAGGATTACCTGAGAGTTAGTGGAGCAGTGACATGAAGTGCAGATGGAGCTCCACAATCTCAGGGGCACCCTATTAGGTGTGAGTCACATGACACAAGAATGGGTTTGGAATGAAGGAAACACCTCAGTTTATTTGCTGTTCTGCTTCCCTATTGGGATCCACCCAAAACACCTCATCCATTAAAGGAGCACTATTTCAGCTGATAAACATATGGGAGACTTCAGGGTGAGTCATGTTTGAATTTCCCATTGATATTTCAGTAGAAATAAAAATAAAAGGGAAGAAGATCTTGAGGAGAGGAGATGTAGAAGGAACATGAAATGGGAATCATTCATGTGAATATAGGGGGGATTAGGGGTTCAAAGGATGAAGAAATTAGGGATGTACCAAATCCACTAGAACCCCCAAATCCTTTGTGAAAGACTCAGCCGAATACTGAACCGAGAATATGCAAACTAGGGGTTACGTGATTTACCTCCCTACCCCTTATTTGCATATACAAATTAGGATTTGGATGTGGTTTGGCTGGGCAGAAGAATTCAGCCGAATCCAAATCCTGCTGAAAAAGGCCAAATCCCAAACCAAATTCCGGATTTGGTGCATCCGTAGAAGAAATGCCCCTGGGGGTAAAGCTCTTGCATACACAAGTCTATACTTCAAACTGCATTTCATGCGCTGCTCTGCTCTGAGCCCATGTTGTGGTATAATCAGAAGTTGGGGTACTGGTCTATGGGTTCAGTTGTGAATGAAGGGGCAGAAGAAATTTGACCTTAGTTTTCCTGTCCCTGAAAAACTTTTCCTGAATCCCTGAAAATGCCACAGTATGAGCTTCCTCTGGTGCGCCTGACCGAGCAGCAGAGCTTGCAATCGACAGTCAAACTAGCAAAGAGTGTGGCGTGCATAGGGAAACTATACTACAGCTTTCTGACTGCAGTACATATGGACATACCTTGTACCACTGAGCCTGCAATCCATGGAGAAACTGGCCACCAAGTCGCTTTTACACATATATAACCCAAAGAGCTGACAATTCACTGGTGCTATGACACAAGTCCTGTTAGTGCCAGCTTTCTGAATTGCAGATCTGGCTGCCCACGCAAAGTCTACTAGTTGTTTATTCACAAGAAAACGAATTGTGACACTTGCAGTTCATAGAGATCCTGTTCTATAGGGATAAGAACAGAAACAGAATTCTGTACCACAGAGCTTGCAATCCATAGAACAACCTCACTGTCCTCACTGTGAAGAACCACCTACTCTGTTCCTTTAAATGAAAGTCCTTTTCTTCTAGTCTGAAGGGGTGGCCTCTGGTGATCCTCTTTATGGGTAATATTTGTCTATAATGTCCTCTAATGTATTTAGTGTAAAGTGGAATCATGTCCCCTCTTCCATCCCTCTAACCAGTTTAGTTACACTTAGAAACCGGACTTTCAATGGTCACATCCAGGTCATTAATAAACAAGTAGAAAAGCAAGGGACCCAGTACAGAGCCCTGCGGTACCCCACTAACAACACTGGTCCAATTAGAAAATGTTCCATTTACCACCACTCTTTGTAGTCTATCTTTTAGCCAGTTCTCTATCCAGGTACAAATACTATGTTCCAGGCCAACATTCCTTAATTTAACCAGTAACCTTCTGTGTGGCACTGTATCAAATGCTTTAGCAAAGTCTAAGTAAATCACATCCACTGCCATCCCAGAATCCAGGTCCCTGCTCACCTTCTCATAAAAAGAAATTAAGTTAGTCTGACAAGATCTATTACACATAAAACCATGCTGGCACAAACTCATAGTATTGTTATTTGCTATGAAGTCCAGTATCCTATCCTTAATTAATCCTTCAAAAAGCTTTCCTACCACCGACGTCAGACTAACTGGCCTATAGTTTTCAGGCAGAGAATGGGATCCCTTTTTGAATAGCGGCACCACATTAGCAATTCACCATTCCCTCGGCACCATCCCAGACCTCAATGAATCCTGAAGTAGAGAGGTTTGGCAATCACAGAGCTAAGCTCGCTAAGTACCCTGGGATGAATCCCATCTGGGCCTGGACCTTTGTTTATCTTAACATGTTCTAGTCTCTTTTGAATTTCAGCATGTGTGAACCATGCATCATTACATGTATTATTAGAACTGGGACTATAAATAAGGAAACCTTCATTAGCTGGTTCCTCATTTGTGTGAATACAGTGTATATACAGTGACAGAACCAGGAGACTGTCAGTCATATACAGTGTATATAATAAATATATATATATATATATATCTACAGAGAGTATAGTTTAATAAAGGGATTAACTGCATCAGCTCTGGGGACAAAATCAGCCAAAGACATGTATCAGACATTAACCCTCACCTTCCCCAAAGCTCATCCCTTTAATCACACCCAGCCCAGTGCATCTCATCTCCCTTCCTACAGGGGGAGCTAATCTACTTGTTGAACCTTATTCTAAACAAGTGCAGAGTGACCCCATTACCCCCACATAATGGCTCCAGTGATACTCAGGTAGGAGCAGAGGCTCAGTGTTCAGCACAGGGACCATTCCTTTATTATCCTGGAGCCTGAGATGTATTAGTGAGGCACACAAGGTATTAATTGGGCAGAACTAAATATCACCAATGTCTTTGAATGTTAATTGGTCTCCCTTTTTGTGGCGAGTTCACGGTTCACCAGAATAAGGTTCTGTGAAAGTTAAAGTGGAAACTTTTTGTGAGTGAAGAACTGACCAGTCTCCCTGCAGCTGTGACTGTGCATAAACCTCCTATTTAACTTCCAGTTCTCAAATAAACTGTATTTGAAGCAGAAATAATCATCAGATGTGACACAAACCACCAACCTCCTCCTCTTTGTTTCACTACAGGGCTGTGACTCCGAGCCACTTCTATTGCCTTGCACCTACTCTTCACTGCCAGCTGCACCTTCCCTACAACAGGGTCCTCCTGCTCTTGAGTCTAGTGAGGTCCTTCTGCCTCCACCATCACCATCATCTCCTCTGCGGGAATTTCTACTGGAGCTCTTGCTACTCGTGTCCTCACTACTATCTCTATTCAACTCCTTCTACCCACACCATTCCTACTGGAGAACCTTCTACTTGCACCCTCACTATTAACTCTATTCAATTCCTTCTACCATCACCATTCCTACTGGAGTGCCTTCTACTTGCACCCTCACTATTAACTCTATCCAATTCCTTCTACCAACACCATTCCTACTGGAGAACCTTCTACTTGCACCCTCACTATTAACTCTATCCAACTCCTTCTACCCACACCATTCCTACTGGAGAACCTTCTACTTGCACTGTTACTGCTTGTTCTACAAAGCTCCTTCTCCCTACACCATTCCTACTGGAGTTCCTTCTAGTTGCACCCTCACTACTAAGTCTATCCAACTCCTTCTACCAACACCATTCCTACTGGAGTTCCTTCTAGTTGCACCCTCACTACTAAGTCTATCCAACTCCTTCTACCCACACCATTCCTACTGGAGTTCCATCTACTTTCACTTTCACTTTTAGTTCTACAAAGCTCATTCTGCCTACACCATTCCCACCGGAGAACCTTCTACTTGTGCCACCATAACTGATTGTATCGACTGAATGTACAAGCCCTAGTAACACCCTGTTATAGGTCATTGGAACACCACTGTTGAATCTCCAGGTATCTATCTACCCTATTGTATGTCCTGCTCACACACACTCACTGCTGAGATGGTGATGCTGCTACACGTCTGCTTTGGGCTCTGGATTCTACTAAGTACAGGTAAGAACTCTCCTTGTTACATTGCAGCTCCCAATTAGCTGAGAGTAATGAGTATGAGTAATGCTATGGGTTCTGCTGCACCTGGGAGTAATGACTGAATTGGGAGGAGGATTCAGTGAATCCAGTGTGAGAATGAAAAGCTGAAGTCAAGTTTTCCTGTTGGTGAAGAAAGAAGTGAAATAAACATAAACTGGTCCCTAATCAGCTCATCTACTACAAGCAGGTAGTAGTAGCTTTGCCTGTTACATAGACTACGGGAGGGCAGATAATACAACTTTATAGAATGTATTTGTGTAGTTGTCCTGTGTACTTCTATGTGCTGTTATACACAGTGTTGTTGCTACAGAGTCTACTCATTGAGTACACATTAGTCTGACATTGGGATAAAGGAACTTCAATAAGGACTCACTGGTGACGGCTGAACTGTTCCTCTCACTTTTATTTCAGTCTCACTGATCACAATTTGCTACATGACTTGATGACTTTCTATTGTATCAGTTACAGCAGCTGCCTCACGGTTTGGCTCTGCAGGGTCAGTGAATAGAAATGTATCAGCCAATGTATATAAATAGAACAGTTACAGTTCAGCGACCCCCCCAGACACATGATCAGAGCTGTGTATATAGAGTATAATGAAGTACAGTCAGTATGAGGGAATCTAAGGCTACCAGTGGTGTAACTACTCCCTGGTGGGCCATGGTACAGGATGGGCACCTGGGCCCCCCTGTCGGGCCCTTACCTCTATAAATCCCATGCTGGAGTATTGATGGCATGTGTGCTGTAAAATCTCTCCCTAGATAACCAACTGCCATAACTATTTTCGTGGCTCCGATGGGCCCCAAGGGGGTGAGGGCCCTGGTGCAATTGCACCCCCTGCACCCCTAGTAGTTACACCACTGAAGGCTACACAGAGTATGATAGAGATACAAAGAGACAATACACAGGCCAATCAGAAAGACTACGGGGCAAATTCACTAAGATGCGAATTTGCACTAAGGGCGGCGAACGTTAGTGAAGTAGCGCTACCTTTAGTCGCCAGGCAAAGTGCAGTTACACTAGCGAAGCCTAATTTACATACGGCGGGAACTTTAACGTATAATAGAAGTATAAGTTCCACTACATTCCACTACACAAGCCCAGGAAACCTTTAATAAATAGTGATGGGCAAATTTTATTTTTTGGGTGAATTTCCCACTATGAGCACTAGATATACTGAATAACAAAGAATATAATGAATATCATTTAGCACATAAAGGTCATTCAGTCAGTAGGAGACAGTATGAGGGATAGTCACATATTCAGTGGGTGTATGAAGACTACACAGTGAGTAGGAGAGAGTATTAGCACATACACAGCAGTAGTGTGGGAGTATGAGATATAATCAATGAGAATATACAGTGAGTAGATAAAGTGCGTAGGATACA
>JAMBMQ010000170.1:0-12526 GCA_024363595.1 Xenopus borealis | reverse complement strand
ATATCATATAGATTGTATATATTGTATAGATTATAAATATTGTATATATCATATAGATTGTATATATTGTATAGATTATAAATATTGTATATATTGTATAGATTGGATATATCATATAGATTGTATAGACTGAATAGATTGTATGTGCCCAGCTCTTCTGCTTCAGGGCTCAGCTGCCCAACTTCATTAAGAATTGTTCTGCTACAACTCACACATGGTCATTGTGGTCCTTTTCAAAAACTTTCCCTTTTTGCATTAGTGTGTATAGGGGCAGTGGCTCCATTGTGTAGCTCCCATCATTCCCAGCTACAGTCAGTGATCCTAGTGGTGGCCAATACACAACCATAGTCACATGATCAAACTATTTATAATGGTTTCCACAGGATATGACTCAACTACAGGATGTGACATCATGCTAGAGCTCCATGATTTGTTCATTCCAGGACATTTGGGGGGTCTTTGTTTCCCCAGAGCTGCCCACCCCTGGGGTATCATCTCCAAAACCATAAACTTTTATAAACCATTTGATCCTGTGATGTGTCTATATTTTGAACAAGACAATATTGTTCTTATGCTCTGCCTGTGTTTAACTGAAGTAGCAACACTTCAATCCTCAGGAGGGTTAATCCCTTGTAGACATTCAAACCAATAATGAGAGGAGAGCACTTCAAGAGCAGTTATAGTGTGAAAGAACTTTATTCACTTTATAACTATATACATCAAACATGTGTATAATGTAGTCACTGAATAAAGTTCACACATAACTTGCTCTTGAAGTGCTCTCCTCTCATTATTGGTTTGAATGTCTACATTTTGCCCATAAAACTCCAACTGAGATCAACGCCCCACCTATCTATACCTTGAGTAAGGGAAAGGGACCATGATGTATTATCTGGGGGGTATGATTACCAAGGATTAAATTGTATTTAACAGCAACACAAGGATTGTATGTAGCAACAAAATAGGAATAAAGTGCTGGGGTGGGGGATAATGAATTAATTCAGTTGATAGAATTCTGAGGTTTATTTATTGTTGCCTGGGAAACATATGTGAAAGCGACTGAAATTCTCTTGATGCAGAACCCCCCCCCCCCCCCCCCCCCCGTAAGCCTTTGATGGATTCTGAAACCAGTCTTGGTTATTAAACCCTGACCTTGAGGCAGAACCAACTGATTTGTTATAACAGGCCTTTGTTTTTCTGGGGTGAAGAGATATCTCTGTGCTTTCCCAACGGTAACTCTCTTTCATGCCCTTTTACATTCATTATGTAATATGCTCCCAAGTCTAGAAAACTCTGTGATTGCTTTGTTTAGGGTTGTGACTTTTTGTGAGTTCAGAATCCAAAGAGCTTGTGTGAAATAAACTTTGCCTTGTTTACCTCAAGTGATCTCCAGTAACTGAAATTCCACAGCAATTCTAATCTTTCTAATTTGTTATCTGTAGAGAGTCCAGGCCCCAAAATAGCAATGCTCTCCTAGATCCAAGAATGGGTCCTTTGATGCCCTCTCACTTGGAGAACGTTGTTGTGAGTCCTTGTGATTTGTACAATTCTCCTCTCTCTTCCTGAGCTGCTCCAGCAACATTTTTACCAATTGGTCCTTTATGAGTCCTTCTGGGTTTATTCCATGCCATTGAATCCCACTGCTGCCACCAAATTGTCACAAAATGACCACAACAAAGATATCTATCCACTGACCAGACCAGGGAAGCATGGGGAACAACATCACAATATTCTATGGCTTCTCAGCCAGGACAGTCCATATTCCTTCTGTTCCATCATTGACCTACAACTGAAAGCTGCCCACATGCTGGATTTAGGGTGTAACAGGTGAGTGTAACTTGCCCATGACTGAAACGTGGCGATGACTTTACTACACTCAGTAGGAGTGGATACTATTAGTAGCAGAATATATAATAGGAACTTTTGAGGAAGGTGCCCAAAGCAATGGGATTTTTGGGGTTACACAAGGACTGAGTTTGACATTTCTATTATTCTTCCCAACAGAAAGTATCTGATGTCTGGTAGTTGGTGTCAATATGAAGTTCCTTTGCTTCTGAAGCGTCTTTACATGATAATGATCTACACATGGTGTATAATGTATGTGCGGCACATGTTTGTTTCTGGAGTGTGAAATGTAAAAGAATTTTGGAGGCAGTGGGTGACCCCATGTGCCACTAGTCTATATCAGTACTGAGTAGAATGGTCACTCCCCCTGTGGCCCCCTTGCAGCCTGTGATCCTCATTTTGGAGTGTTCACATCCCAGAGCTGCAAGTGCCTAGTAGTAGCAAGTATGTATAGTATGAGTAACATGTTGTTGTGTGTATGTTGCAGAGAGAGTGGCCGCCCCCGTGCTAAGTTACACGTGTGGAATGAAACACATAAGACTTCACTGTGAGGTGAGAGATACGGTTGCACCAGACGATATGAAGATGATGTGGAACAACTCACTGCTCATCCAAAGCACAAAAAGCAAATCTGTCAGGAAAAACGTCTCTCTGGAGTCTCATGGGGATGTGACCTGCACCTCCAGGAACCGAGTCAGTGAAAATACAGACACCAAGTCCATCAACTGCCACATTAACTACAAAGGTACCACCTTGTACCCCCAAACACACACAGGGCCAATACTTATTCCATGGGGTATGGGGGATTTGGGTTAGTGGTTATACCTATCTCATGGAGTATAGAGGGGGGTTTGGGCCAATACTTTAGGGCTATACTTACTCCATGGAATATTGGGGGTCTTGGGTTAGTTGTAATACTTATTTCTTGCAGTTTGAAGGATTTGGGTTAGTGGTTATACTTATCTCATGGAGTATAGAGGGGGGTTTGGGCCAATACTTTAGGGCTATACTTACTCCATGGAATATTGGGGGTCTTGGGTTAGTTTTAATACCTATTTGTTGCAGTTTGAAGGATTTGAGTTGGGTAAATACTTACTTCATGGAATATGGAGGGGGAGTTTGGGTCAGTTATACTTATTCCATGGGATTTGGGGTGTTTGGGTTAGTGTAATACTTATTGCATGGGGTTTAGGGGATTTGGGTTAGTGGCTATACTTATTCCATGGAATGTTGGGGGTCTTGGGTTAGTTGTAAGGGCTGAAGTTTTTGAGACAATCAGGTCCGATTCATCGCCTGGCAATTACACATATGTGACGTGTTGGAAGACCAACATACTATGGGACTGATGAAGAATTGCAGGTACAAACTACACGCAGTGTGTGGCATTCACACCCGACAGTCAGATACATGTAATTCCCAATCAGTCCCATTGTATGTTGCACCTCTGACATGTCATATGAGTGTAATGGTCTCATGAAGTTCAACCCTAATACTTATTCCATGGGATTTGGGGGTGGGGATTGTGGTTATTCCATAGAATATGGGGGTGGGGGTCAGTTGCAAAACTTGCGTGGGATTTGGGAGGTGGGCACTTGATGGTGGGTGTGGCTACAAGGGTCTCACGCGTAGGTTAGAAATGAGCACAATCGCACCCCAAAATAGCCAACAAAATTGCTACCGCTATTCACAGAATACAAAGCTCTGAAGCCCTTTCCTCAAATATACTGATCTCTACAGCTAATTGGTCAATTCTGATAGTTCACCAAACACTCCAGCAATAAAATGGTTAATTTACCAGTAAACAGACAGTTATTAGGGGAGTGAGCCAACAGGTACCTGTATGGTACAATAAATCCCCCTATACGTAGAGCTAATGGTGTTGTACCTGTAACAGAACAATGAGCCCAAAGCCTTGGGAATGACCCTACCTCAGTGGCCGTACTTATGCCATGGGGGGAGGAGGTTTTAAATTAGTTGCATTAAACACATCATTTAAAAATTAATTTTATATTCTCAGGATGTACAATGTTTTGGGTAGTCAAACCCTCCCTCCCCTGTTCTCAGGTACCTGTGTAACATGAGCTCAGCTAATTAGAATCCATATGAAGTTGGGGTTTATAGTTTTACTTTAACCTGGAAATTTTCCTTTAACCAGAAATAATTGATTTTCCTTTCTCACCCTGTATAATAACCCTTTATAATCACCTGATATAATCACACTATATAATAATCCTATATAATCACCTGATATAATCACACTATATAATAATCCTATATAATCACCTGATATAATCACACTATATAATAATCCTATATAATCACATGATATAATCACACTATATAATAATCCTATATAATCACCTGATATAATCACACTATATAATAATCCTATATAATCACATGATATAATCGCATTTCTCTCCCCCCAGAGCTACAATGGTTCATGATCGCAGCCATTGCTGCAGGGGGCGTGGATTTCCTCATCTTCATCATCCTCCTCAGTTACTTTGTGAGCAGATCAAGGTTCCAGAATCCCAGAATAGGTAAGAACATCCCAGATAAGATTTCTTCTCTTCTTCTGTCAGTTGTGGGGGGCTGAGGATAATGGCCGGGACCCCTTTATTCTGCAATAGAGCTGAGTGGCAGGACCAGGCTCTGGGACGGTGTATGTGAGCGACATGATCTGGGGGATATTTCCCGCTGAATAGAGATTCAATTATACAGTTTATATTGTGTTTCTGGACATAACGCTGTATACCGCAATTATTGAATCCATCCTCTGCACTTCTATTACTGTCTGGTTCAGCTGCCAAATCTGACCTCAGGAGACTGCACAGGGTAGCCAGGACTGCGGAGATAATCATTGGAACACGCCTTCCCACTCTCCAAGATCTTATCCAGAGTGAGAGTAAGAGCTAAGAAAATCACTCTGGACCCCTCACACCCAGCTCACTCCCTTTTCAATATGTTGCCATCTGGTCGACGCTACAGAGCACTTAGCACTAAAACGACCAGACACAGGAACAGTTTCTTCCCCCAAGCAGTCCATGTCATGAACACTTAACAACTCATGTAGTACATACAACACTTTATTTGCTAATTGCACATTATTCTTTGTATTCTGTATATTTTGTACATTCTGTATACTTGTTTATACTCTTTTATTACCCGTGTCTGTTGAGCTCTGTCACTTAAACAAATTCCTAGTATGTGAAAACATACCTGGCAATAAAGCCCATTCTGATTCTGATTCTGATTCTGATATAACTATTATATATATAAATATTTTATTTGCAGATGAGGAAGAGGTTTCCTACGAGAACAATATTTTCATGCAGGAGCAACAACTCCCAAGCCCCCCCAGCCAGCCAGACACACAGACACTGATCCAGCCTCCAGCGCCGACCCAAAGCCACAACCCAGAGCAAAAACCTCCAGCTCCCAAGGGCCACTCCAGAAGCCACCCCCCAAAGCGGGCTAAGACGGGAGCCCATTCCAAACAAAATGAGGCCACAATAGAGAAACAGACCCCCCAACATCAGAAGCAAAAGAACTTGTCTAAGTCTCAAAAGAATCCAGGTCCCACCAACCAGCCCAGCACCAGCCCACCCAGACCCCAGCCTCGTACAAAATCACGGCCGGCCCACCAGCATCAGCAATAGTCATGGTCTGCCCTCCAGCAACACATACACAATACATAAATATGTTGGAGAATAAAGGCCCAATATGGAGGCACTGGAAAAGCCACACAGTGACACAGGGTGGAATCCATAGAACATGGAAACTGAGTTGGGGGAGATGTAGGGGGCCCCCTGCCCCATGGACCTAGACTCAGATGGGGGGGCTGTGATCTTTCCTTTTGGCATCCCCCTTCTCAACCAAATCCCCCATCAGCACAGCAGGACCATGCGGTTGTACAGAGACAAGGGGCCCAATTAGAAGCAAATGCCCCATTCCTGGCAGAGGGGTGTAGTCATTATATTTAGGAAAGTTCTTGAGAGAAATCTTTCTAATGTCTGTCTGTCTGTAATGATCATACAGGGAAAATCACGCCAATGTGCAAATGGTGAAAACTCACAATATGGCAGGTTACATTGTCCCTTATCAGATGTTGTGGATCTGGTGGGTTCAAATAGCAATGAAATATTACTATAATCAATGAAGCTAATACTTTCTTCAATATCTCCACTAGAGGACGAGAGTGTGAAAATGATTTGGTCTGTGCCATTATAATGTCTCACACGCACATTTATATGTATCTATAGCTATACACAGTCGCAACCTAACCAGATTCAACCCAAGTTTCAGGACATAGTGAAAACAAATTCATGGTTGTAGAAAATCTCTTGTTGCCCAAGTAAAATTACTTTCTACTACACTTGACTATTTCAGTATTACAGCAAAACTCTTTCATCCCTTTCTCTCAGAAGTACTTTTGGCAAAAGTAAAGAAGAATCAGTTTCTTTGCTACAGTAGTTAAGAGCGCAACAAACAAAGTAAGGATCTTCTATAAATAATTAAATAAAAAGGGAAGGAGGAAAAAAACAAAAACATTATTATGATGTTAATACTACTTCTTTACCTCTCAAATCTCAAAGACCATCATTCTCTGAAGACTACTCTCTTATTGCAGCTGAAGTAGCCAGACTTGTAAATCAAGATAATCTCAGACATTTCAGAAAAACGTTCTCCTCATGAAAAAGGATTTGGAGGGATAGAGAATGCAGACTCTCGAATCCAAGATGAATCATTTTGACTCAGTATCCAGGATGGACTCTCTAGAGAAACAAACAAGAGTTAAAGTTGAAACTAGATGATCTGGAAAATAGATTGAGGAGAATTCATTTTAGATTCATACTGGAATCTTATCAAAATGACCCTTTATACAATATATAAAATAATTCCTTGGTCTCCCTCAAGAATGCTAGAACTCCAAGATAGAGAGACTCCACAGAATTGGACCCTAAAGATGTACAACCCTTGAGACTAAGAGCTGCGATGGTAAAATATTTTTTTGAGAAAAATAGACCATTTCAAACTCACAAAAAATTGAAAGCACTAGAAGTTTAAGGAGTTGAATTATTGATCTTTCAGGATTATTCATCGCTTCTCTTCCTAAAACAGAAATAATTCTCCGAAACATATTCATTTCTACTTCATGTTCCTTGTGAAACAAAAACATTTTTTTTGCCTTCCGCAGCCAGAGTTTTCAGTGATCCTAGAGAAGCATCTGCATTTGTCTCCCTCCTAGAAAAGAAACTTTGCTTCAGATATTGCATCCGACTCAAAGAATAGCCCTTCTAGCAGAGATACAAAAAGCCTCGCCAATCAAAGATTTTAAAACTTCCCAAATTCAGGACAAATCCAAGTCTAGATGTAGATCCTCCTAGAACAACCTTAAACCATTTTCATCATTACTGTTTGCTCTGCTATATTTAACCTAGTGGATGATGCTGTTATTATTATATTGTATTTCCTACATCTGCACAAGCTCATCCATCCATTCAGGGGGGGTCTGTCAATAAGGCGAGTTGAGACTCTTGTCTGAAGTGGTGGTAACTCTACAGAAGCTCTACACTAGTGATGTGGACCCCCCTGCCCAGCGCTGAAAAATTGAATGCTGTGGGGAGAGGGGGGTTGGCAAAATGAAGGATCAGCACTGTATCCATTTCTATATCCATTTCTCAATGTTCTGAGAATACATGGTTGGAAAAAGGTGGGGTAGGTGAACTAACCTTCTAACCTGCTGTTAATAAAACATGTGGAGTAGCTATTTTGTAGATTTATATATATACGCAAGTACTTATTAATTCTGTTATATAGCAGTTATGTTCAGTATATGCTCTAAGAGTAATTACTTTACTTGGCTTGAGCAACACATTTCTTCTCTTCCCTCTAATCATTTCATATTGGCGGGAGACTTAAATGAGTCCTTTATCAGCTAGATAGCTATCCCTAGATAGATCTGATTGGAAATCAAACAGTCCTATTAAGCAGAATAATCTTTATATGGAGACTTTTACTTTTTTCATCTGCCCATAATGTTGGAACAAGAATAGATCAAATTTTAGTTTCCAACAACCTAATTAACAGAACTAAAGGAAATATAAACATATCAGCCCATGCTCTGGTATCACTTCTAGTTTCCAAGTCTCCTGCCCCAATTCTGGCTTACAGAGAATCTGGATTTCATTAAAGGAAAACTATACCCCTCAAACAATGTAGGTCTCTATAAACAGATATTGCATAAAACAACTCATATGTAAAACCCTGCTTCATGTAAATAAACCATTTTCATAATAATACACTTTATTAGTAGCATGTGCCATTGGGTAATCATAAATAGAACATTTTTAAAAATAAGGACAGTCTCCTGGGATTGTAGGATTCACGGTGCACACAAACATACCAAACAAACTATAAAGTTAGGTCACATGAGCCAATTAACAGACAGAGGTGTGTCTTTTGCTTCCACAATTCTTCCTGTTACAGTTAGAGTTGAAATATTTCTGGTCAGGTGATCTCTGAGGCAGCACACAGACCATCACCCAATGGGGGTTCAAGGCAAGAGATGGAAAAGGGCAATATTTACTTATATATATATTCCAGTTGGTAAGATTCTTTAATATGTCACTTAATATGATATAAACTATCTGTTGCTCAAGTATTCATTTTCGGGGTATAGTTTTCCTTTAAGATGCTACACTACAGATGGGGTTTATTTTTAAATGAAAACAAAGAAAACTTGAATGACCCTTTAATTTTGGAAACTTGGAAGACAGTGGCTACGGGGGAGATATCTTCATTTAAGTCTCACAATTGCCACACAGAGGGGCAAATTTAAGGGTCGAATTGAAAATTCCAATTCGAATTTTGATTATATTTTTAAGCTTTTACTTAAACCTTCAGACTTTCTAAAATATAATTTCTTTCTATTTTCCATAAAGAAAAAACAACTAGCCTTGATTATTTGATCCACTCAAGGGACCATTATATCCTGGTCAGGAATCAAAGGAAAGTATAAGCTTCATGAGTCGGATAGATATTAGTACTTAGCTTGTTAATGTGGCCTTTCTTTGATACATAATAAATCTCGTATGATCTGACCACAAGCTGAAGATTTGTCTCTTCTCTGATTTCAATCGACTCTGTATCTCAAATATGAGTAGGTGGTTCTTCACAGTGAGGACATTATAGACAAATATTACCCATAAAGAGGATCCGCACCAGAGGCCACCCCTTCAGACTAGAAGAAAAGGACTTTCATTTAAAGGAACAGAGTAGGTGGTTCTTCACAGTGAGGACAGTGAGGTTGTGGAATGCACTGCCGGGTGATGTTGTGATGCTGATTCTGTTAATGACTATAAGAGGGGGATGATTTACAGGACAGACATAATACAAAGGCTATTGTCATACTAAACTCTACAGTTAGTATATGGTTATATATAATGTATGTGAGTGTATGGAGGGGTTGTGTGAGTATATGTATGCATGGATTCTGGGTTTCATTGGGAGGGGTTGAACTTGATGGACTTGATTCGAACAATTTTATCAATCAATTGAATTTTTCTTATTCAATCGTTCGATAAATCAAATTGCGTTAAAACCCTTCAAATTTGATATTCTAATTTGAGGGGTTTTACTTCAATACAAATTCGATTAATTAACCCTCAAGTTCAACCCTTTGTAAATCTGCCCTTAAGAGTTGAATCTCCATTTTGTAAGATGGAAATTCGGCTTTTTTTAGAGAACCGAGCCCAATAGCACTCGCACTGCACTAGCGATGTGGCCCCTGCCCCACTCGCCCCAACACTAAAAGTTGTAAATATGGAGCAGGAGGGGGGGCGGCATTGGTGATGCTGCCTCAGGCAACAGTTGCTCCTGAAATGCCCTGCTTTCCACGTTCCATCCTCCAAACACTTCCTCTACAGGGCTTCCTTCCTGCCAGCTTCTCTCCCAACACTTCCTCTACAGGACTTCCTTCCTGCCAGCTTCTCTCCCAACACTTCCACACTTCCTCTACAGGACTTCCTTCCTGCCAGCTTCTCTCCCAACACTTCCTCTTCAGGGCTTCCTTCCTGCCAGCTTCTCTCCCAACACTTCCTCTTCAGGACTTCCTTCCTGCCAGCTTCTCTCCCAACACTTCCTCTTCAGGGTTTCCTTCCTGCCAGCTTCTCTCCCAACTCTCGCCCAGCTGTTTGAATTGGGTTTGGGGGTGGGCTGGGCCAATCAGGTTCAGCTGTGGCCTGGGCCAATCAGGTTTGAGCAGGCTAGGCCAATCTGGATTAGGGGTAGACTGGGCTACTGGGGAATTAAGGGAATAGGAATCAGAGCTCGCACTGGAGTGGGGCCCCCATAAGTGCGGGGCCCAATTGGGCCAAATTGGTCCAATGTGCTTAAGACCGGCCCTGTCACTGACAATACTACAATTACTGCTATGATAGATTCTGGCTCTGCTGTGAATCTCATTGGAGAAGCAACATTTGAACTGTTACAGCTAATACAAAAAGCAGCATTAAAATGTATGCATATGGTGCAAAAAGACCACTAGATATATGTGGTAAGTTCATGACAATATGCAAATTCTGAGATAGGAAAATAATAACATGGTTTTATGTGACCAAGGGAAATCATACATCACTTTTAAGATCTGAAACATCATCTTGCCTGGGTCTAATCAAACTCATGAATGTGGTGTCAACTACTTCACGGTCTGTCACGGATAGTTTAGTGTTGCAATATGCTCATTTGTTTGAGGGAATTGGAAAATTAAACGACTTTCAGGTGGAACGTCACATAAATCCTGCTGTGAAACTGACAATACAACCACACAGGAGGATTCCTTCCACCTACGGCAGAAAGTTAGCACAGAACTAGAAAACCTTGAAAAGCAGGACCAAAACCCAAAGACCCTGATCATGTCCGAATCTGCATAGATATGCGACAAGCTAACACTGAAATTATAAGAGAGCGTCACATCACTCCGACCGTAGATGATATTATTCACCTTAACCAGGATAAAATATTTTCAGAATTGGACCTAAAAGCAGAATATCATCAACTAGAACTGCATCCAGCAGAAATATTACAACATTTTCTACACACACAGAGCTGTGGAGATACAAACGTCTGAGTTCTGGTGTATCTTCTGCTGCTGAGGTATTCCACAATACATCAATCTTGGTCTGGACTTCAGTGATGGGGCAACCCAGAAGGACTATGATAATAATCTAACTGCAGTGTTTAGACTCCATGCTCATGCTTTAACATTGAACCAATGTGAGTTTAACAAAACTTGAATTTTATGGCTTTATTTTCTCAGCAGAACGTATATATCTGTAGACCCTAGAAAGGTTACAGCCATTCATGAGGCAAGTGCTCCCAAAGATGCTGGTGAAATCCGCAGTTTCCTTGGCATGGCTAATAACTATTAATCTCGTTTCATTCCACATTTTTCTACGCTTGCAGCTCCACTGAGAGAGATTACAAAGAAAGGTGAATCATGGCACTGGGAGAAACAGAAACAAAGCCTAACAAGCAAGCGCACTATGTCTTACTTCAAGTCCTACAGAGAAACTTTACTGATAGTAGAAGCCAGTCCAGTTGGCCTTGGTGCCATCCTAACACAGAAACACAAAGGAAAACAATATGTCATTGTATATGGCAGCCGTTCACTCAGTGATGTTGAAAAGCGATGCTCTCAAATAGTGTGAGGCTTTAGCAATAGTGTAGAGTTGTGAATATTTTCACCTATATTTGTATGGGAGTCCCTTCACTCTAGTAACAGATCACAGGCCACTACAACTGATCTGGAATAATCCCAAATCTAAACCACCAGCTAGAATAGAGAGATGGGGTCTAAGACTACAGCCATACAATTTTCATGTGGAATACAAATCTGGTAAAACAAATCCAGCAGATTACGTCACGCCATCCCATACCTTCTACTCCATCACAAATTCCAGAGAATATAAAAATGTCAACTTTGTATCCAACCAGGCAGTTCCAAAGGCTCTTACAATACAGATACTTCAGGAGGCCACACTAACACCCTGTATTACAGGCACTTGCTAAACTGATACTCAGTGGCAAATGTTACACTATAGACACACAGAGAATTCAGCAAAACTCATGACATTCAAAGTAGTGAGGAAATACATATTAATAGTGTTACGGTTAGGAAAGCAGCATCAGAAGAAACGTGGAAGAAATATAAAACAAGCTCTGCCTCTGATAATCATCTACAAGAAGTGATAACTGTTACATTCAAACAATCCCAAAAAATATTTTCCAAAGTCATATTGTCTTTATTGTGATGAACTTTCTACATGGGATGGAGTATTGCTCAAAGGATCTCAAATTGTTTTGTCTTCATCTCTGCGGAATGGAAATACCAACCATAATACATGAAGAGCATCAATCAAGGCAAAGATGCCACTGGGAATAGACAGTTGTCAGTAGATAACAGTGAGGACAACCAGATGGGAACTTCAGGATCTTTTTTGAGAGATACTGGGCCCATCTAAGGATCAAGAAACTCAGACCATGTCACAGTTATTACACAAAATACAACTGACAATAACCAGGAACAAACACTCTATGGCCATGTTATCAGAAAGACAAAAAGACAAATACAAGATCCTCTGCACTCAACCCATTATCAATATATTTAAGACATTGA
>JAMBMQ010000168.1:62703-74577 GCA_024363595.1 Xenopus borealis | reverse complement strand
AACTCTGTCTAACCCTATACGCTGTACTTAAAATGTCTGTATGTTTACTTAGATTGGAGATAAATACTCTGTAGGTTGTACTTAAAATCCCTGTACTTTAACTTGCTGGACTTTAAGTTGTTAGTTGTAAGGGCCCTTACGCATGGGTGTTCATACCTGCGCTCCCCTGCGGTCCATTTTGCTGTGCTCAGCCGAAGGGGATGAATGTGTTTTGCTACTATACTATTGATGGACTACAACCCTGATTATTCTACACTAAATGGTCAAGGTTTAACCATGATGTGAGCTGTAGTCCAGCATATGTATATATGTATATACAGTGTATATATATATATATTTTTTTTTTTTTTTTAACAGAGAAAAAGGAAATACGTTTTAAAAATTTGGATTATTTGGATAAGATGGAGTCTAAACGTGATGGCCTTCTTGCAATTCCTTTCTTTCTGGATAATGGGTTTCCGGATAACAGATCCCAGACCTGTATATGACTTTGTTATTCAGCCCAATTTCATCTAGTAATTCTGGGCATTTGTACAGAATTACATGATGATATATTGTGTATTTACACTGTTTTTTTTTTTTTAAACAAATAGGCTGCTAAAGGTAAATTCTGCTGTGAGATGGTCCTTACATAATACATCAACCAAATTGCTGCTTCCAGTTAAGCTGATACGGACATGTCCAAGGAAAATACTTGCTTGTCTTCCTTGGTAATGCTGGATGCATGGGATAGATAGATGGGATTAGAATTGAAGACTTGGTACAGCAGTGTTTTAATATACAGGTATGGGATCTGTTATATAGAAAGCTTTGAATTACGGAAAGGCCATATTTCACAGACTCCCTTTTATCTAAATTATTCTAATTTTTAAAAAAATAATTTCCCTTAAACCAGTGGCTTGTACTTGATCCCAACTAAAATATAATTAATCCTTATTGGAAGCAAAACCAGCCTATTGGGTTTATTTCATGTTTATATGATTTCCTAGTAGACTTAAAGGGCAAGGAAAGGCAAAGAAATAAAATCCCATTTTTACTTTCTTTAATGAAAAAGAAATCTATCTCCAATATACTTTAATTTTAAAATGTGTACTGTTTTTATAAGAAACCTGACTGTATGCAGTGAAATTCTCCCTTCATTTAGTGCTTCTGGCAGGGAAACAATCACTTATGAACAGCAGGGGGAGCCCCTGCCTTACTTACCAGCCATGCAGAACTCAAGCAGACCATACTGAGCATGTGCAGTGTCAGTGTCAGACAAAGATGTATAACAAAGTTACAAGATGACAGCCCCCTGTGGCCAACTTTGAAAGCATAAATCATTTGTTTGATTAGGCTTGTGGTGCAGTAAGTTCATGTTTATGTTTCGTATACAAAATACACCATTTCTATCCTTATTCTATTTTACACTTTCCTTGCCCTTTAAGGTATGAAGATCCAAATGATGGTATTCTGTATGACAGGTCCTATACCTGTATCTATAAACTGGGCTCTGAACAACTTTTGAATCTCAACGTGAGTCTTGGTCTTAGTGAAAGGGATTCAGACACTTTTAATGACGTGTGCTGATTGGAGTGCCCAAAAAGGGGACCATTCCAGCACAAACGGGCAAAGAACAACTCCACATCTTGTGTGATATTTATCAAAGTGGATGTTAATTTGCACCTTCATTGTGTTGGGACACAAGTTTGAAAGCGCCAGCTAATAGAAAGGAATACTGGTAAAATACAGCTTTTTGGTTTAAAGAACATTACAATTTGTATTGATATTTTGCAGGTCTTAGTATTTGAGCCATATACAATATATATATGTGGGTGTATGTGTGTTTGTCTGTTTTTGTCTCTATGAATTTTTACCTCTGTGTATTATTTTAGCTCTATTAGGTGTCACCTGAGCATGTGTGCACTGGATCTGATGCAACAGCCTCTGGGTTAAAAACATAGATCTGAGTGGGGGTGGGGTTGGCCATTAGACTCCCCCCCCCAAGAACCCTCATTGGGGGTCATTTATAAACTTTGCGCAGGGCAGATTGTTTCGCAGAGTGAATATATTTGCCCTGCGCCTGGTTATATTTATAAAGCTGAATAAGAGTGTGCCGACAGATTTGCGAATTTGTTTTTCGCATTGCGAATGTCTATTGGAGCTTTTTAAATATGGCAAAAATCACAAATCGCGAACACTCTGCGCCACAACTTTGGTGGCGGAGAAAATATTCGCAGAAACTGTTTAGCAAATTGCGAATTTAAGTTACTTATAATGCTATTTTAACAACCTCGCAAAGTGCCTGCACTCACGCAAAGACCCGTCTTGTTTGCGAGTTGTTTGCGAAAATTAATTCACAATGCGAATTCGCAAAAACCGGAAAGGGGCACAGTAGTGCAATATTGTAGCGTTCAGAAAAAAGCATGGGCAAAACTACCATTTGCGAACAATTATGCGCCACGCGAACTTTATAAATGACCCCCAATATGTTTTGGGACCTCTTTGGAAGTCCATTGGTTTCTCCTGATGACTTGTAGGCTTTGGTCTGGAGTAGGAAGGACACACAGGACTTAGCCTTGCAGTGAAGGGAGTCTGAAGACCCTTGTCTCTTGTTGCTGGGGATGTCAATGATAAAAGGGATCCTGAAGAACTGAGATCATTTTGCACAAGTCATGCACCTTTATTCACCGTGTTGCACTTTAATTGTGATTGTTTTGCACAGGGGTGAATGGAGCGCTCAGGTTTCAAAAACATTTAAAAAAATAATATTTATGTCTGTCCCTAAATTTATATATCTTATCTCCATCAGGGTACACATCACTGCCAATAAGGGATAGGATAATAAAAACAGATATAAATGTGCTGTAATACAAGAGGCGCACCCTGCTCGTTTCTATCCGATGAGGAAAATTACTTGTTAATCAACATTCCAAGGACTTGTGTTTCTTGTTTCACTTTCCATCTGACTGGATCCCTTCGTAATGGGTTCATTTCTCACAGTTGCTGAGCTGACATTTAGAGGACCAATAAAACCCATCATTAGCAAATGTTATTTATTTACTCAAAAGGATGTGCTGTGTCCAGGAACACAATTTTTTTCTCATTTATATATATATATATTTATATATACACAAGGGCCAAGAGTATCCTGTACATTATACCCTTATAATACACAAAAGCCGTAAATATCTTGCAAATTATATCCTTATAAACGGTGAGTTCTGATGTCATCAGTTATAAACGGTGAGTTCTGATGTCATTTCTGTCACATGACTCACTGAAACTTGTGTATTATAATAAATAAAGTACCCCCTGTTGCAAAATATGAGGATATTAGAAGTTACCTCGGAGTTCCATGACCTGTATAAAAACACGAGGCCGAAGGCCTCGTGTTTTTATATGGTCATGAAACTCCTCGGTAACTTATAATTTCCTTATATTTTACAAGAGGGGGTACTTTATTCACTATATAATACACAAAAGCCGTGAATATCTTGTAAATGTACAGTATATAGGGGTAAGTGGCTCCAAAAAGAGTGAACATGAGGTGCCTGTCAATCATTGAGTTCAAGGGTTAAAGGTTAAAAACAACTTGTCGCATACTGTTAATACGGAAACGGAAAGGGTAACATTAGCAAGGCACTCAAAGAACAGAAAGCCCTACAAGCTGTAGCGAAACATTTCTTATCCAAAGGACACCCTCTTCCTACAGTACCTTCAGATGTATGGCTATAGATAGTGATGGGCGAATCTACCCCGTTTCACCGAAAAATTAGCGAATTTCCAGCAAAATTCGCGAATGGCCAAAAAAAATATTGCAAAACGAGTCGCGGCACGTTCTTGACGCACATCACGTCAACTTCGATGCGTCGTATCGTTTTCGCCACGTGTCACGTCGTTTTCGCCGCGTGACTCGTTTTTTTCAAGGAATTTTTGCCAGGTGAATTTTCACTGGCGTTTCGCAAATTTAATCGCCAGCGGCGAATTCGCAGCGATTTTGTCCCTGGCGAATAAATTCACCCATCACTAGCTATAGATCATCAGCTCCCCCTTTCTAGAGTGGGGTGACAGGGATCAAACCCTCTTGCGAAGAGAATCACGGTGGATTTACCAATTAGAGACATTGGAAACTTAGGGTGTTTTCTACAAGTATCTTTGGACTCAAATGTCACAAAACTGTTTCTGTTGAAGGCTATATTCCTCATTTATGATACTTTAATTGCTAATTCATGATATGTGACTCACATTTTGCGATTTTTCATATGAACCACCTTTAGTGTATGGTTTATCCCACAGTACACTTGGATTTTTAGCGCATACTGCCATTCAGATAATTAAGCCCGGTGGGCTATATGCTTGGTGAACCCAGTAGGCTTCTACCATTTTGTAGTTGGAAGAACCTTGTTTAGAGCATAGGCCACAAAAAACCCTGGGCGCAGTGAATACAGAGTGCTGAAAGTCACCCGAAACTAGATGTGGACTATGAGCGCGGTGGATGGCGTACGGACTCTGATCGGGGTCCTAAAGCAAATATCTGTGTAAGAAACTAAGACAGTCTGTGTAAGGGCGGCCGCTAATTACCGCAAGCTGCACAAGGGATAGGGCTAGGGTCCGACTATAACACGGTCTCTGACTGGTGTTGCCCGCTATATCCCCTACTAATCCCTCTGGCTCTACAGAGTATGATAAGAGGTAGTAGCTAGTGATGGGCGAATCTACCCCGTTTCGCCAAAAAATTTGCGAATTTCCAGCGAAATTCGCGAATTGGCGAAAAAAATTGGCGAATAAAGTCGCGACTTGCTTTTTTTTAAATAAATTTTCGTTGCCGATTCGCAAAATGTATTCGCAGGAATTCGCTGCAAATTCGCCTCTGGCGAATAAATTTGCCCATCACTAGTAGTAGCGGATTGGCAGATGAGTTTGGTTGCTAAAAGAACCGTTGCCAGGTAATGGCACATACACAGGTTGCTTAGCAACGGAGCTACTCCACATAGCTCGACGGAGGTTCAGTACTTCCGGTCCACCAATGTAGTGTGCAGGACGGGTGTTTGGAATAGCACTGTAATACTAGAAAAATGAAAGGGGGTTGGCTAGGTCGCACCCACGGTTCTTAAGAGGCGCTCGATTACTAAATAGAAGTAATAATGTTACCCTTTCGGCTTCCGTATTAGCAGTATGTGACAAGTTGTTTTTAACCTTTGACCCTTGAGCTCCCTAACAATGATTGACAGGCACCTCATGTTCACTCTTTTTGGTGCCACTTACCCCTATATATATATATATTTATATATATACACTTCTTTGTGCACTGTGTATGGTTCCCTGACGAAGTCTTAAGTCTACTATAAAATCCTAGAAACATGAAATAAATAGTGATGGGCGAATTTATTCGCCAGGGCCGAATTCGCGGCGAATTCCAGCGATTCGCCGCTGGCGAATAAATTTGCGAATCACCAGCAAAATTTTGCTTGGTGAAAATTCGCCGAAAAAACGAGTCGCGCAACGTTTTTTGACGCGACGCGTCATTTTTGACGTGACGCGACTTGACGCGACGTGATTTGACGCGACGCGCGTCAAAATCGTCCCGCGACTCGTTTCGCGATTTTTCGCTAGAAATTCGCGAATATTTCGGCGAAGCGAATTTCGGGAGATTCGCCCATCACTAGAAATAAAGCCAATAGGCTGGTTTTGCTTCCAATAAGGATTAATTATATCTTAGTTGGGATCAAGTACAAGCTACTGTTTTATTATTACACAGAAAAAAGGAAATCATTTTTGAAAATTTGGATTATTTGATTATAACTAAATCTATGTGATAACGGATCCCATACCTGAGGGATTTTTGATTCTTTCCCTTCTTAAAGGGGCAGTTCACCTTTAAATAAACCTTGCATGATGAAGTCAGTGGTACTTTGGTGGTAATCCACCCCCCCCACACACACACACTTCAAAGGTTCTTGTGTAGGGATGGGCGAATTTATTCGCCAGCAGCGAATATGCGGCGAATTCCCGCGATTCGCGAAACACCCGAAAAGATTCGATATGGCAAAAATTCGCCTGAGAAAAAAAACTGAGACGCGCGTCGTAAAAAAACGATGCAACGTGCGACAAAAACAACGTGCGACAAAAACGAAATTCGCTAATTTTTCAGCGAAGCGAATCTGCTTCATTCGTCCATCACTATTCTTGTGCTGTTAGGGGACCAAGTCTGCTGCGAGTAGGACTGCTTTAGAAGAATGCAATTTTGCTGTGCACCTTTGCAAATCAAGGACATGTTACAGTGTATTGCATCTCTTACTGGGAACTGCATTCCTTTCAGTGAGCAGCCGTAAAACAGGATTAGTGTGAGATTATATTGGGGCAAGTCTTTTGTGGCTATTGATGCAGCCTTCTGTGCGAAAACTGGAATTTCTGCCATGTTCAAGGTGTAGAGAACGACCAGGATTCCCCAGAGTCAATAGAGGACCCTTATGCCCAGTTCAGTAGAAGAAGCAGGTTTGATGCAATGACACTTTATGCAAGTGCAAGAACTTTTTGTTTGTGCCTATAAAATATGGCGTCTGCAAAAGCAACAATTTAGTCCCTTTTATTGAGACCACCCATGCAGCTGTGTCCCTAAACAGCCCTTATGATCTTCTAGAGCAGCGGTTCTCAACCTGGGGGTCGGGGCCCCTTTGGGGGGTCGAACGACCCTTTCACAGGGGTCCCTTAAGGGGTTCCAGAAGCAGGTTCATCTCTCTCCCCACTAGCCCTGGGGCAAGGTTGTAGCTCTCTGCTTGTTGGTGCTGGGAGTTGTAGTTAGGCTTGCCACCTTTTTCTTGAAAAAAATACCGGCCTTCCTATACATTTGTCTTTTTTTTCTATTAATAACATTGGGATCAACCTTCAAA
This sequence comes from Xenopus borealis, assembly GCA_024363595.1. Lineage (NCBI taxonomy): Eukaryota > Metazoa > Chordata > Amphibia > Anura > Pipidae > Xenopus > Xenopus borealis. The sequence goes on along the minus strand of JAMBMQ010000168.1, from coordinate 67,705 downwards.
AATACTACCAGGCCGGTAAAATACCGGCCAGGTGGAAACCCTAGTTGTAGTTCAGTAACCCGTGTAGGGAAGCCAGTTGCACTACAACTTTCTATATCCCTTCAGTAGGGACTGACATACAGCTCTCCCTGCCCATTTCAAATTTGTAAAATGAACACGGTAATTGGGGTGTGGCCACAAAATGGGTGTGGCAAAATGTTTTGGCCGCACTACGCACGGAAAACAAACCTTTATGCAGCCACGCTGTCTCCTGTACTTTCCTAAAAATCCGCTCTCGGCTGCCAATGAAAATATTTTAATATTTTATGGTTGGGGGGGGGGGCACCACAACACGAGGAACTGTATTGAAGGGTCGCAGCATGAGGAAGGTTGAGAACCACTGATCTAGAGCACCTTCATATCTCTGTTACAAATGACAATCCATATTAGCGATGAAGCAAAGAGGTTTTTCTTAGCCCTATCTTTCAGCAGTTTCCGGCATTATATATTCTCCTTCCTATTTGCTTTGGGTGAATGTCAGAATGAAAGTGAAAGAGCAGTAGGAAGAATGAGAGACTGAGTGAATAACAAACACACTATTCTTATAGGTTGCGTGTTCTGTAGGAGTGTGTCTGGGCCACCGTCAGGAAGCAATAAGGAATCTGCAGAAAGAAGACTTTTCATGCAGCTGTACCTGTAAAAACGGAAAAGGAACCAATCGCATGTATAGCGACTTTATCTAGAAGTGTAAGGGACCCCGAACAGTAAGAGAAGAATCAGAGAACTTCAAGCAGGAGCAGGAACAAACGGTAATGTGACTTTTTTTTATGCACAAACTCTCATTGCTCACCTACTGGTTTCTGGCCAATTCTATTCTAAATAAATAATAATAAAAAAATACATATATATATATTTAAATAAAATGTACCAGGTCCCTGAGTTATATTCCCTTAACAGACTCTTTAGGCCCTCTCTCCTTTCCAAAAAAACAGAGGCTCTTTCTCAGACAGGAATGTCTCATGTTCTTTGTTTTGCTTGAAGGGCAAGTCAATCCTAAAATAAAAATGTGTCAAATAAAAGAAAACATAATTCTATTGGATGCCTCAGTCAGCTTCTCCAATAGGTGCAGAGTTTGTGGTGAGAGAAGCCTGCCCCAGAAATATCTCATCTGCAATTTCGGCTCTTATGTTCCTTGGTGCCGCCAATCAATGTAGTTGTTACATGATGCTCTTGGAACTAAGGGGGAAATTCACTAAAGCGCAAAGCGACTAACGCTAGCTCTAATTCGCCAGCGTGACGTCATTTCGCAACTTCGCAAATTCACTAACACCGAATTTTCGCTAGCGAAGTAGATAGACTTGCGCAACTTCGCACCCTTACGCCAGGCAAAGTTGATCACTGACGAAGGATCGTAATTACACAAGTTCACTAAGATCAACATTTTACTGAACGTTACCACTTACGCTAGACTTTACTTTGCCTGGCGAAGTTCAATACAATAGATTGGAGTTTAAAAAAAAGTCCCAAAAAAATGCTGGCGTGTTTTACCATTCTAGGTTGATAGTCTGAAAAAGATCGATTTTTTTTGGGGGGGGGTTACCCTCCTTCCCCCCTACATTTCCTAACATATGGCAACACAACTATACAGGGGGCACATGTAGGGCAATAGGACAACTTTATTTTATTTATTAAAGGTTTCCTGGGCTTGTGTTGTGGAATGTAGTGGCTGGAACATATACTTCTATTATACGCTTAAGTTCCCGCCGTATGCAAATTAGGCATCGCTAGCGTAACTGCGCTTTGCCTGGCGAACGCTACTTCGCTAACGTTCGCTGCCCTGAGTGTAAATTCGCATCTTAGTGAATTTGTGCTGGCGAAGTAAGGCAAATGTTAGCGAAGCGACGGTAGCGTATTTTCGCATCGTAGTGAATTTGCCCCTAAGTGTAAATCCATTGCCCCAAACTCTCAGTAAATGTCCCAACACTCAATGCAGGAGTGCCTATACTTTATTAATGCAAGGTCTACGTATAGTCATGATTTGCCATTATGATCTACATACATAAAAGCTTTGTTCGCATTCTGCTCCATGGATAATATTACTTAAATATTGATTTATAACTTATACATAAATGATTTATGAAATAATGTATAATTAACAAACAGCCGTCTCTTATCTAACCTTAACAGAATAAATATCTGAATGAAAATAATGAAATATAAGGGTGATTTAGACAAGCTGTTTGTTGACAGCAGTGCCGGGCCAGGCCGGCCAGACACCCTAGGCAACCCGGCCAGTAACGGTAACAGCTGGGTAATCGGGGAGAGAGGGGTAGGGGGGTAGGAGACAGAGAAGGTACTTGCCAAGCGTCCCCACCCAGTTTTGTGCCCTGGGCACGTGCCTATTCTGCCTACCCCTAGTTCTGGTTCTGGTTGACAGTGTCTTGAGATCTACTGATCCCAGCTAAAGGTCTACTGGTAGATCCCAATCTACCTGTTGGGCACTCCTGAGCATAAGCCTAAGCATGTTTTGGATGAACCACAGATTAAGGAGGGAGATGTAAAGTTAAAGGTGCTCACAAGGAAGCCATGAAAGCAGATAGCTCAGTGTACCAACAAGGCAGGGGCTATTGTTTGCTGAGGGGATGTTGGTAGGGGAGGGGGTATGCATTAGCTGGGGTGTCTGTTGGAGTCCCAGTTGGGGGACACTTAGGGTAAGTTTTTGCTGGTACAGCGATCCAACACTGAATTTGTACAGAGGTAAGTACTGTAGCAAAATGACACCAGAGCTGGATCTATTGCAAGTGAAAGTTGTACTCTTTGCATTCGGATAAACTACACCGTTGCAGCTGACACGCATTTTCTATGCAACCTGCACAGTTGGGTTATGTAGAAAATGTATCTACATACTCAGTTGAAATTGCCAGAAATAAATATAATTGTATTATAGACTGAAAGAAATCCATTATAATCTCAGATCCTAGGCACTTGTCTCTTTTGCTAAACCCTAGTTCCTTTCCTGCAGTAAGATTTGTGTTTTCTGCCAGTACAAGTGATACTGAAAGACGTTGCTTTCACGTGCAAAATATTTAGTGCCTCTTAGAGTACCAGGGTAGCCCTGCCTGTTATCCCAGTATAGGTGGCACTCAACAAGAGTGTGCTTGTAAGCAGATGAGTGGATGACGGCAACAGACTTTCCTTCGGCAAACATTTTTGGAATTTTGGGACTTTTTGCTTTTTGCTTTCAAGAGAATCTTTGCACTCACCCACTATGGAAAGCAGAGGGAATTCAGGTCCCAGAATCATTCACTTCACAATGGGACAAGGTAAAGTCAGAGTTGCATTACACTGAGCCCAGGGGATGTTGGGAAATGGTTAGAGTATCTTGGTTTTACCTGTGGAACCAGGTATGTTTCTATATAAAAAAAATACATGTATTTATTTTTGGAAGTTCAGAAAGTGTTTTGTGCTTTTCTAAATAGTCCCAACGAAATAAGTTATTTTCAACGGGGGAAGGGGTATATAATAATGTAAACAACTGCTTAAAGTCAAATGTTTTTGTCTACCTTAATGACAAATTTATTTAAAGCTGGGATCAGCTGATGGTTATAAATTCAACAAATTTTAGCTCTTTCTTTTTTTTTTCCCCTTTAGCAGTTTGTTGGTTAAAAGAATGTCCAGTTCAAAAACATCTTTGGTGCTGAAGAAGAATTCAAGCAAAGTTATAAGTACTACATATGAAGCAAAGCACATAGAAAGTAGCGATGATTAAAAATTTTGTTGCAAAAATGTCACCCATAGATTCCAAAGGGTGGAAAAATGAAGAAAATTGTCCCCCGTTGACTTCAATGTATTTCACAAAATTTTTGCAGTTCAGTGAAATGGGTTCAAATTGCCCATCACTACACAGAATCACTACAAAGAAACAATTAACTAATATGCCATTTCAGAGAGGGCTAGTTTATACTATACCTGTTTCAAAGGTTAGTTTTGATACAAAATTAATTAAAAAAAAAAAAAGAATTCTGTATAATATTCCAAACTAGATATTAAAAAAAATAATAATATGGAAACACTAATGGCAAATGTAACTTTCTAATAAAAAATAATTTCATGATGATTTGAATCATATGGTTAAAAAGGGAAGAGTCAAATGTAAGGTTTCACATATCACAAATACCTACTACTTACTGATTTACTAATAGGATATACTGTTCAGTTCAGTGACTTTCCAAATTTTTGGAGAAGATTAAAATGTCATACAAGTACATGACTACAGACTGTCCCAACCGATCTCTGAATATGTCGTTCACAAATTCTTGGAAGACAGCAGGGGTGTTGTAAAGGCCAACGGTATTACCAGGTATTCATAATGCCTATCTCTGTGTGAGTGTTACTCACCCTGGTGGTCTAGTGGTGCGGAGGGGACGCCCGCCGCGCCTTCCCCCTGCTGCCAGGCTCCATAGTGCGCGTGCACCTTAAAGGCGCATGCGCGCTGACGTCATGACGCCACGCACGCACTATGGAGCCTGGCAGCAGGGGGGAAGGAGCGGCGCGGCGGGCGGGCAATGGCGCCAAATTCAAATATTTAAAGGGGCATTTTTATTAAACTCATTGCCCGTGATAGGTTTCGTTCCTGGTGCCTTGTTCTTTGTGCTGAAAAGCTTCTAGTCTGTCTGATACCTGTGTTTGACCCTGCCTGGCTGTTTTTGACTACTCTGATCTCTGGAACCTGACCCTTGCCTGAAAACGACCTTGATACTGCTTAACCTTTTGACTGACTTCCTGGTTTGACTCCTGCTTGTTATTTGACTACTGATTCTGCCTAATCCTACCTGTTTGATCACCCGGTTTGACCCATTGCTAGTGATGGGCGAATCTCCCGAGATTCGCTTCGCCGAATTTTTTGCGAATTTCTTGAGAAATTTGCGAAACGGCGAAAAACTCGCGAAACTGCTGCAGCGCGACTCGTTTTGTCGCGCAACGATATTGCTGCGCGTCAAGTTCTAAGTTGACGCGCGTCGAG
>JAMBMQ010000168.1:45807-57600 GCA_024363595.1 Xenopus borealis | reverse complement strand
CAACTCTACAGGAACTGAGGGACAGTCTATTGAAAGAAAAGGCAGTTTCTCCAGATGTAAGGATCGACCATCAGTGGAAGTTCCCCTGTTGTCTCAGAGATTATCTCCGAAGTCGACAATCGCCAAAACCCTCAGGGGATTAGATAGAGGGAATAGGGGAATTCTCAGGAACTTGGCAAAAGTGACATCCATGAAATTTCCTACAGCCCCGGAATCAAGAAAAGCGGATACATGAATAGCCCTATCAGGCAGCTGAATCTGCAATGGCAAAAGGAGTTGGTGAGAGTTCTTTTGGGGCACGGGCTTAATGACACCAAGGTATAATTCCCCAGTTATACCTGAGCTCAAAGATCCTCCCAGCTTCAGGGGACAACGATTGGCAAAGTGGGCTTTTCCGCCACAATATAGGCATAGACCAGCCAAACGTCTAAGGAGCTTTTCTTGTTCAGAAAGATGCATCTGACCAATCTGCGGAAGTGATAGGAGGAGGATAGACAGAACTAGGAAGGAGGGGTTTCTGAAAATGTGTTGCCAGATCAGGCAGGAATCTTTTGCTTTGCTCTTTATCGGACTGGTGCTCACTGAGATGGGTGTCTACTTTGATGGCGAAAGCAATCAGGTTTTCTAATAATTCAGGATGATCCCTGGAGACTCAGTTACCTTTGAGTCTGAATGACAATCCTTGCTAGACCACTGCTGTGTAAGCCTTGTTGTTTCAGTTAGTTTCAGCCATCAGGTTCTGATATCAATGGTGCACTCACTAGCACTGCGGTTCCCTTGCTGAATCATAATAAGGCATTAGTGACATGATCAGGGGCATCAAAAACAGTATGGAAGGAGTGGAGGAAAGCCTTGGCATCCCAAAGTGGTGTTGTCCATTCTAGCGGTTTCCCCTCCAAATGGGACATCACATACCCCACCTTGGCTTGTTAACTGGAGTACTGCAAAGGTTGAAACTCGAACTGGATCAGACACTGAGTAGTGAAACCTCTGCAAGCTTGATGATCCCCATTATAGTGGAGCCACTGAAGGAGGAGTAACAGCTGCGGGAGAATTACCAGCGACCAGAGATACAGAAGGCATATGGGAGAGAAGAATATCAAGTAATCGTCTATGCAGGACGACAAACCCCGGAAAGCTCATCCGACATCAGGCGTAGCTTCCTCAGTGGGGTCCATGGCCTAATAATACTGTCAGGGGGCCTATCTGCTCCCAGCGGGAGAAGTCCGGACCAAGGAGGAAGCTTAGGGAAAAAGCTCAAGTTCAACTGTAAGTTCAGCAGCCAATTACAGCCCTGCAGTCACACAAGCACAGACAGGCTTCGGTTCCCTATCAGGTCCTGCTAGCTGCTGATTGGTTCCTGTCCTACAGTGCAGTGAGCTGAGAGCCGCCGGCTCCCCTGCACAGTGTTGGAATTCAGGGAGCAGGAAGTGGAAGGGAAGGGAGGGATTATTAGGGTTTTTGCAGAAATATTCAATAAATCAGCACGAAACACTACTTTTTTAAGCACAATTCTTCTATATCAAAATGTGTATAATGCACTTGTCTCCTTTAATGTGCTTTTTGGCAAATGCACTGAGAGAATGTTTGTAGTCAAAACCCACAGCCAACATGTACCTATAAGATTGAATAATGAATGTAATTACACATAGGGGCAAATTTATTATTATTCACTAATTTGAGGGCTTTTAGCCCTCGAATTCGACCGAAATTCGATAAGCATTCGCCTATCGAATGTTTATCGAATAGTTTTAGGCTATGTTTACTTCGATATTCGATTTCTCGTTAAAATCATACGATTGACTACCGATCGTTCGATTTCACGAAAAAATTGTGAAATTTCCTCCGATTGCTCGAAAATCTGTACGATTCGAACGATCGAGGCGAAGGCGATTCGAATCGTACGAATGGTATTCGAGTAAATGATAGAAAAAAAGCCTATGGGGGGATTCCCATAGGCTTTTATTGCAATTCAGTAGGTTCAATCTGGCGAAGTAGGCAGTCGAATAAAATTTTAAAGTTAAAGTATTTCGATCATCGAATGGTCGAATTATCGAATATCCGATCTTTCGATCTATTTGATCTATTCGATACGCTTGAATTTTGCGTATTCAATGATCGAAGTGGCCAAATTTGCATATTCGAATATCCAAAGAAATCGTACGATCGGAATTCGATAGAATTCGATAGAACTTCAAACTATTCACGAGAATTTAGTAAATCTGCCCCATAGTGTCTATAACTCACACAAAGTCTGTCAAACCTTCTTACACACAGTTGCCCATACACATATTAACACTAACACTTTATTTTACACAAACACACACATTCACTCTCCTCTGCCCTGGGAAGCTGTTTCATCAGGAGGAGCTTTTCTTCTCTGATTCTCTCATTTTTCACTTAGTTGAGGAGCAGGAAGCTTCTCACAGAGGGAAGGGGCGGAGCTAAATTGGGCTGCGGCTCTGAGCAATATAATAGGCATTGGGATGGTCCATTGTTTGAAGGGGAGCTGACCACAAGATGTAAACCTTTTATAAAATTATTGCAGGTTTTTAATGGTAATTTTAAGAAATGTGTTCATATAAAAAAGAACAAAACAATATAGTTATTCATATGGTAAGGAAATATCCTATATTATGACGTACAAGTCCAAGGAGGGGCAAGTGCCCCCCCCCCTCTTGCCGTTATAATTGGACACCCATTCATGTGTGTGTTGAAACAAACAATCTTTCTTGGAAAGATATTTTCATGGAAAGGTCGTAATTGTAGTATGTATGCCCGCCTTTACTGCAAGTTGACACAGAGGAAGTGGCAGTTAGGTGGCATAATTGTTAGGAATCCTCACCCTGGTGGTCTAGCGGTGAGGCGGGGACGCCCGCCAAGCCGCTCTTTTCCCCGTTCCCTGCATTAGTGTGCGCGGGGCGCGCACTTCCTTTATTTATATGCGCTCGTGCGCTGACGTTGTGACGTCAGTGCACAGTGGCGCGAATATTCAAATATTTAAAGGGGCATTTCTGAATAGCTCATTGCCCGTGATAGGATTCATTTTCCTGGTGCCTTGCTTGTGCTATTAGATTCTGATTTGTGTCTGATTCCTGTGTTTGACCCTGCCTGGCTTTTGATTACCCTGATCTCCGTAACCCGACCTGTGCCTGATTCCTGACTACTGATTCTGCCTTATCCTATCCGATTGACCACCCGGTTTGACCTTTCGCCTGCCTGACTACTCCTAGCAATCTGCCTGCCTCGACCCGGCCTGTTTGACCACGAACCTGCCTATCCCTGTCTGTACCGTGACCATCGGCCTTATAGACTCTATATTCAGTCGTGCCCCACTGCTGGCCAGAACTCCTGCTCTGCACCTCTCGTATAAGTCCAGGTGGCATCTGAGTAGCTGAGGGCTCCTCCCGAAGCCAAAGGCGGTCACACTACTGGTGAAGCACGAGCCATGACCAGGGTGCTTGGCACTTGTTCTGGTATTGGGTGCCGACCATGACAATAATATAGTTAGAACAAACTAAGAATTTATTCCTAATTATTGCCTTAAATGTTGCAGGTTCAAGTGATGGTTGACATATTCTACAGAGGAGCAGCAGACAGACATCAATGGATAAAAGAACTACTGGAAACACAACGTTTCAAGAAAATAGTAAAAGAAACAAAATCTATAGACATTGATGACTATAACAACATAGACAAGGCACCCAGCCATAATGTTGCCATCCTGTATTTTTTCGAGACAGAATGTACTTCTACGGAATCACTGATCACTGCTAAATGGCAACCATTACTTCAAGTTTACGGTAAGAAATACAGATTTACCTTCCAGATAAATACCTGGACCTACTGTCTAATCACAATATTGGTGTACTCATGAGCTTGCCTCCAATAGATTGAACTCACTAACATACAGTGGGGCTGGATCTGTGTATTTGGTATTATGCACAATATGCATGTCACGGTCAGCACCCAAACCAGAACAAATGCCAAGGACCCTGGTCTAGGTTCGTGCTTCACCAGTAGTGTGACTGCCTTTGGCTTCGGGAGGAGCCCTCAGCTACTCAGATGCCACCTGGACTTAAACGAGAGGTGCAGAGCAGGAGTTCTGGCCAGCAATGGGCACGACTGTAGTCAGAGTCTGGAAAGGCCAAAGGTCATGGTTCAGGCAGGAATAGGCAGGTACAAGGTCAGACAGGCCGGGTCGAGGCGGGCGGATAGCAACGGAACGTCAGGCAGGCAAAGGGTCAAACCAGGTGATCAAATCAGATAAGGATGAGACAGGATCTGAGTCAATAACTGGCAGGAGTCAAACCAGGAAGACAATCGAAGGGTTAAGCAGAATCGAAGTTGGTTTCAGGCAAGGGTCAGGTTCCAGAGGTCAGAATAGTCAAAACATCCAGGCAGGGTCAAACACAGGTAATAGAAAGACTAGAAGCTTATAGCACAAAGTACAAGGCACCAGGAACAAAACCTATAACGGGCAGCGAATTGCATCCAAAAATCCCTTTAAATATGTTTGAATTTCGCGCCGATGCGCGCTGACATCATCACGTCAGCGTGCCTGCGCCTTTTAGGGAGCACGGAAGTGCGCCGCACGCACCTAAGAAGAAGCCGGCGCCAGGGGAAAAAGGATGCGGCGGGCTTCCCCGCCAAGGGGGCGGCAGGCGTCCCTGCCGTCCCTCCACTAGACACCAGGGTGAGTTCCTTACAATGCACAGTTCAAATACCCTTATGAATAGCATCCAATCCTGCACAGTGTTACAGCTGAATCTATTTTGGTACTTTGCACTTACATTTGTAAATGAGTCCTTTAGAATATAGTTGTGGAGAAAACAAGTAGGTGAAGCAGAAGAGGGAGAAGAAGATCAAAGTAGTAGCAAAGGAATAGCAAATGTGGATAAAAGGAATAGGGAGAAGAGAGAAGAGGATACAAATGGGAACAAGGGACCAAGGGACAAAATACGCTCAATTAAAGGAGACAATGTTAAAAGGGGAACGCAGGATGCAAGGATCCTTAACACTTCTCTTGATCAAGGGGTAACTACAGGCCTCTCTTTTCACACTACCAGTAGTAATTATTTCATCATCAAACTGCAATCAGAGCTGGAAGTAAGCCAAGACAGGGTGACCCTCCATTGTCAACCTTTTACCTCTGTCCTGGCATACTCAAGTGAATCCCTTGTCTGCTCATTTGCTCAGAACACTGCTAGTGATGGGCACATTTATTCGCCTGCGGCGAATTCGCAGCAAATTCCTGCGATTCGCAGCAGGTGAATAAATTCACGAAACAGCTCGGATATTTCACCCTGGTCAAAATTCGACGGTATCTCATTTTGGACGTGCACGCCCGCGTCCAAAAATGGACTCGGCATCCAAAAATGGACGCACACATCCAAACCAAGACGCGGCGGTGTTTCGCAAATTTTTCTTTGTTTTGGAAATTTCTCTACAAAATCTCAAAAAATTCGGTGAAACAAAACGCCGCCAGTTTGCCCATCACTAAACACTGCACTTAACTAAAATTCCAATAAAGAGAGAATACCTGAATATTGGGTAACAGGTGCATTTGCTGGGTCAGAGTCAAAGGGTGCAGAACATGTGATTTTAGAAAAGGGAGCTCAGAGCTTTGCCCCTTCTAATAATGCTCCCAATGCTTCTGCCTAACCCTAGTTACAGCATTGTACATTTACACATTTTCACGTTCGCCACCCTAATCCCAGAACCAATGCTTGGCTCCCAGGTCTCGGCTCTTGCTTCTACCTTTAACAGCCACCTTTCCCCTCTGGAGGAGCCCTCAGCTGGTTCCAGGTTCTGGATGAGCAAAGGGGCACAATCGCTTCACCAAGGATACTGGATGGAAGACAAGACAGACAGACAAGTGTGGACAGGCAGGCTGGGCCAGCACAAGCAGATAACAAGAATAGTCAGACAGACTGGTTCAGTGCAGGCAAAGTTCAAGGAATGGTCAGGTTAGGATCAGGATTGGATAGTGTAGAATAGTCAGCAGGCAGGCAGAGGTCAGATTGGAGAGTTCAGAATAGTCAGCAGGCAGGAAAAGGTCAATAACAATAGATCAAGCAGGATTCCCAAAGAATAAACACTCAGGATACTAACAAATATAACCTGCCAATGTGTTCAACTGAGATCCCTTTAAATACATCACGCCGGACCGGAAGTGTGCGGCTACGCACGGCATAGGAGAAGCAGAACTGAAAGGAACGGTGGGCTCCCCTGCAGGCCACTAGACCACCAGGGTAATTATTTGTCACACACATACTGAAAACAGTCAAATCATAATGTATTACTTAAGAGGTTGCATGGTTATTACAATATTTGAATATCTGTGAAACACTCTGTATAAAAGGGACCTGATATGGTTCTTTCACAGGACAAGAAACTATGTGCTTGAAATTGAAATAAGCCAAGTAGAGAACCTTCACCAAAAACTTCCTATGTGTATTCAAGAGGACCACAGGCCTCCAATTTTGGACTTCTGTGGGATACTTGATCTTTAAGAGGATATTCAATAGTCGAAGTACACAAAAATAGATTATTCAAATAGATACATTTGAGTTTTTTTTTTTCAAATTTTCACTTTGACCCTTGATGAATCTGCCCCTTAAAGTTAAAAAAGGCTGCATTTTGCACCCCTGGTAACTGCCCGCTAACTACCGCTGCCTCTGGTATGGGGATCCTCTTTATAGGTAAAAATGTCCCCTGCTCTTTGTCTATAATGTCCTCTAATGTATTTGTAAAGTGTAATCATGTCCCCTCACAAGCGCCTTTTTTCCAGAAAAAAAAACAACCCCAACCTGGACAGTCTCCCAGTCTCATAATTGAAGTCTCCCAGTCTCATCCCTCTAACCAGTTTAGTTGCACTTAGTCTCTGCACTCTCTCCAGCTCATTTATATCCCTCCTAAGGACTGGAGTCCAAAACTGCACTGCATACTCCAGATGAGGCCTTACTAGGGATCTATAAAGAGGTAGAATTATGTTTTCATCCCTTGAGTTTATGCCCTTTTTTATGCAGGACAGAACTTTATTTGCTTTAGTAACTACAGAATGACACTGCCTAGAATTAGCCAATGTGTTATCTACAAAACCCCCCTTATAGTCACTGTATATTTTCTGTTACTTTACACATCCACTCACTCCAGCCTTTCTGCATGACATTTTTGCATACAGTAACTGTATTAGAAACATTTTTTTTATTCTGCACGTCCTACCTACAGTATTTATCCAGTGTAATATTGACATTAAGGCACAGCATTATAGAGATGCATTGTTCTACCTTTTATATGTTGGAAAACATAAGGCACCAAGGAACCTGGTAAGATAACATTTTAGTGAATCGTTACAGGGATGATCTGATCTGTCCCCAAACTCAAGAAACTTTTGGCCGATAACGAATTCTTAATGGCAGATCTGCTTTTTTTATTTGTAGGGAAGAAACAAGTCATTGTGGTGATTGATAATGTGAATGACAGCAACAAAAAGGCAAAGAAAGAAAGAAAGAAAGAAAGAAAGAAAGAAAGAAAGAGATCAGCCATGAACTTGGTCTTGAAACTTTGCTCTTATTCAGTAATAAACACAGACAGTCAATTAATGATGGCAGATCTGAAAATAGAAAAGCAAAGAAAAACCTGAAGCGTATAAAAAATGTCTTGAAGGGTCAAACAGGTAAATTGCTTTTTTAACTTTGTGCTAAGATTTATGGTAAAATTGTAGACATTTTGCTTAGTGGTCGAATTTCGAATAATATGTAAAGTAAAATCCTTCAAATTCGATTTTACCCCATTTGAATTTGTCAAACGATCAAATAGGAAAAATTCGATTGATCGATTAATCGAAACAAATTTTTTCGATCAATTTTTATTTTTTTATTCAATCAAAATAATGGTGCCCAATTCGGTAGCTTTGATCTGCCAAACTAGGTGGTCGAATAAAATTTTAAAAGGCAAGTATTCGACCATCAAATAGTTTAATATTCAAATAAAATTAAATTTGAATTATTCAAATTTGAATATTTGATGGTCAAATAATATTCAAAATTCAAATTTGAATATTTTTCAAAATTCGATCGAATTTCGAATCCTTCACACAAATTTGATAAATCTGACCCATAATGTTTCCTATTTGTATTTAGAAGTAAATGCTGGAAAGACCAGCTTTTAAATGATTTAATTCATCGTTCTCCTGTAAACAAGCAAAACGTTAATAAACACAGTGACATTCACACACTCACACAAATCTCATTCACAAGGCAAGGCAGGAATGCTGCTTACATTGGGTTTTAGGGCACAATTTACAATTGATTTACTAACAGTGGTGATTACAAAAATAAAGGTAATTGGTACTTGTTACATGAAAAAAAGTTTTGGATTGGGTCAGGAACTTACAGAATACCCATAAAGTAGTTGGGTTTTGGGCAGAAAGTGTCCAGTTCCCTGACCTTGCAGGCAATTTGTAGGGTACCTTGTATGGGTTCACGGGGTGATTGCAGGCTCAAATTTCCTCACCTCCCAAATTTACCACTAACCTTTACCCCCAACCCTTGATCCATCTCCTGGTGACATAACTTCCGCCCACCAGTGATGCCACTTCCAGCTTTCATGGGATATGTGTTGAATTAAAGTCATGTGTGCGTAGGTTTGGATAGCATGGACATGGTGCTCAATAGTGGCCTAATGAGTCTGGTTCTAAGTTAGTCCAGGTTGGGCACGGGTCTGGCCAACTAGACCCATGCAGGACTCTAATGTGAAATAGGTGAAAGGAGATCCACTTACTATAGAGTTTTCAAGAGTTTCAGATCTTTGCTTTCATTTTCTAACTTCTAGTCTAACACAGTGATCCCCAACCAGTAACCAGTGAGCAACATGTTGCTCTCCAACCACTTGAATGTTGCTCTCAGTGTCCTCAAAGCAGGTGCTTATTTTTGAATTTCAGGTGTGGAAGTAAGTTTGAATTGGATAAAAAAGTATAGTGCCAAGCTGAGCCTCCTGTAGGCTGCTAGTCCACATAGGGGCTACAGAATAGTCAATCACAGCACTTATTTAGCACCCCAAGAGACTTTTTAATGCTTGTGTTGCTCCCCAACCCTTATTACATTTGAATGTGGCTGACAAGTAAAAAAGGTTGGGGATCCCTGGTCTAACATAGTTGTAGTCTAGTCAAAATTAATTAGCGATCATAACAAATAAATGAAATTGATATGAACAGTTAAATGCCAACCCACATACAGTAAGTTACATGTAAGATGTCCATGGTCTTTCCAAAGGAAATGACAGTTTGTGACAGATATTCTGTAAAAGATTCAGTAAATTGGACCCAGTGGAGTAATTATAGAGGAAGCCCGAACTGTGGGGTCTACTTACTCTATAGTCAACAAGACCCCCCCTTCTCTAATCTGTTGCAAGGAAGTCGAGTGCGTTGACATGGGGCAGAAAGTGGGTGGAGTCCATGCGGGGAGTGGGCAGAGGCGGAAAGTGGATGGGGGTCACCTGTGACTGCCATACAATATTCTAAACTGAAATTCTATTTGTGTTATATTTTGCAGCCACAACGTCACCGCCAGGGAAACTCCCAAATATAAAAAAAGTAAGTATCATATAGTATTACTTTTTCCTGCTCTGGTTGACATTATTATTCTATTAAAGTGCCCATATACTATGGAATCTTAAAAGCCAATATTTTTTAATGTGCCTTGAAAGATATTTAAAGAGACAATCTTGTCCTAAAAAATAATATGGCTCAAAATGCAGTGTTTTATATAGTACAGGAGGCTAAATTTTCAGCTTGTCAATAGCAGCAATGATCCAGGACTTCAAACTTGTCACAGGGGGTCACCATCTTGGAAAGTGTCTGTGACACTCACATGCTCAGTGGGCTCCGAGCAGCTGTTGAGAAGCTAAGCTTAGGGGTCGTCACTAATTATCCAGCAGCAGCAGAAAATGAGCTTCCCTGGCTGTAATATAAGCTGATGCTACAGGTTTGCTGATTATTAAATTCTGATGCAGCTAATTGCACTGGTTTCTAATTATCTATATTAATGACTAATCAGCCTTATATTGTGACTTTATTTCTGTGACACTATGGGGCACATTTACTAAGGGTCGAATTTCGAATTAAAAAAAATTCAAAATTCGACCATGGGAATAGTGGGGAAGCAAAATCCTTCGAATTCAACTATCAAATTCGAAGGATTTTACCGCAATTCGATCAATCTAATATAAAAAATTTTGAATTCGAATTGAATATTCAAATAATTTTAATCGATCAATCCAATTTTTTATATTCGATCAAAGATAAAGATACCCAATTCTGTAGCTTCTGATCTGGCGAAGTAGGTGGTCGAATAAAAATTTAAAGGGGAAGTTATTCGACCATCGAATATTCGAATAAAATTTTATTCGAATATTCGAATCATTCGAATTTGAATATTCGATGGTCAAATTTGTCTAATTTGCATATTCGAAGATTCGAATTAGAATTTAATACAAATTTGATCGAACTTCGAATTCTTCATGTGAATTTAGTAATTATTCCTCAAAATTAGGTCGACCAAATTCGATAAGCATTCGATCATTGAATCATTTTGCTCGCTATACAATTTCTCGATGAATTCGTATGATCGGATACTGATCGTTCGATTTCACAAAAAAAATTGTGAAATTTCCTTTGAGCGTCCGAAAAATTCTTACGATTCCAACGATCGAACGCTCCGATCATACAAATGGTATTCGAGCAGGACTTAGTCTCAGAAGCCTATGGGGAGTTTCCCATAGGCTTCTATTAAAATTCGGTAGGTTCAATCTGGCGAAGTAGGCAGTCAAATAACTTTAAAATTTTGATTCCTTCGATCATTGAATGATCAAATTATCGAATTTCCGATCATTCGATCTATTCGATATTCGATGATTCAAGAGGCCAAATATGCATATACGATTTCACAAAACATTCGTACAATCGCTATTCGATCGAACTTTGATCATTTCACAGGAATTTTGTAAATCGGCCCCTATGTGTACTGTATATTGTGAGTGGGTCCCTAAGCTCAGTAAGTGACAGCAGCACAGAGCATGTGAATCAGTGAATCAGTAGAAAAGAAGATGGGGAGCTACTGGGGCATCTACTGGGGAGACACAGATCTTTACTGCTAAAGGGCTGTGGTTGCTACGGGCTGGTACACAAGCACAAAACATCATGTACAACATTTATACTCACTTCTTTAGTTAGGCTTTAGTTCTCATTTAAAAAGCAGGTATTCTGTTTCACCAACAACATTATTATTTCTATTTTTCTTATATGAATAAAATTACAGAAAGGCTGTTTCCCATAGATTCTATTTTATTGAAAATTCCATCCATAAAAATAATTCCCTTTTTCTGTGTAATAATAAAAAAGTAGCTTGTACTTGATCCCAACTAAGATATAATGAATCCTTATTGGAAGCAAAACCAGCCTATTGGGTTTATTTTATGTTTACATGATTTTCTAGTAGAAGATCCAATTTACAGAAAGATCAGTTATCTGCAAAACGCCAGGTCCTGAGCATTCTGGATAACAGATCCCATACACATTACTTGTAAAAATAAACTAGAAAAATATTAATAAATATTTACAAGTTTTCTGTGAAAAAAAATCTTCAGTTTTACTCTATTATAAATAAATTATATCCTACTGTAAAATATTATTAGAGGTCACCGAGGGGTTGTTCTGTGACCATATTGTATTGTAAGAAGTCACTGAGGGGTGTGACCATATAAAGGCACAAGGCTGCAGGCTGAGTTATA
>JAMBMQ010000033.1:303302-316285 GCA_024363595.1 Xenopus borealis | reverse complement strand
CTTTCTAAAGGTTTAATAAAATAAAATGCAGGGACCCCCCTTCTTTTGCCTATGGGGTCCCCGGGATTGCTGGAGGGGCCCCTGGTTGGCAGGCAGATATGTCACAAGGTTTTGCTGAGAATTCTTTGTGAAATTCTTGCAGAAAACCCAGTTTGTGGCAGAACATGAAGTCCTAAATACTTGAGTGACAACTCCATAAATCAGAGTGCATTGTGGGACAGTTCCAGGGACAGGCGAGCACAGGCCGGTGGTACTGACAGTTAGTGACGCACTCAGGGCTGAGAGTAAACACAGTTTATATTTAGAACGTGTATCAGATGCCCCATGTGATGCCCCCCATAGACATTAATCTGCTGCTCATGGGGCACAGAGAGGAATGCCAGGCTGAGGGAGGGCACTGACACATCAAGTGTAACCAATCACAAGAGAGCTGTCTAGGGGAAGCAACATGGCAGCTCCCACCCATACAAATGTATTGTGCCTGGCAGTCAGGAGCCAGTGCCAGTGGACATATTTGTGCAGTTGCACAAGCACATTACAGGGAAGGGAACACCCTCATTAACAAGTCCCAAAATAGCCGAAATAAAAATTCCTGGCATCCCAGCCAATGAGAGAGCGGCGGCAGCAGTGTGGCCCTAGGAACGGAATGAGGAAAGAGTTAATGAGCAGAACACTGTGTAACCTAATCCCTCATTACTCACCCGCTCATTACATCAATGGGGAGGAATATTCCTGGACACACAGGCACTGTCCCAAAGAGCTTGCAATCTATGGAGTTTTCTCACAGGTTGTGCAAGTCCTGCTTGCCACTCATTCCTAGATGGGACTGGGTCAGCCCAAAGGGAAACAAAACCTTTGTTTATTTTTAGCTTGTGAGAATAATGGAGGGAGGAGCTGCCATGGGATTGTGTCCTTTATATACACTAGTATATGTGTGTGTGTCACCTATGGGGTAATGGGAGATCCTTTTCAGAGGAGCTTACACTCTAGTGGTATAATGGGAGACCCTGCCCCAAGGAGCTTACACTCTAGTGGTATAATGGGAGACCCTGTCCCAAGGAGCTTACACTCTAGTAAGAGAGTATATGCAGAGGATACAGGACAGACAGAGGGCAGGTAAATGGACTCCTTTGTTGGTACAGTGAGACCCCAGGGACATTACAAGGGCAAATATTCCAAACATGGGGCTGTCCCTGGGAACTCCACTGCCATTGGATACAATAGTAACACTGATGTGTCATACAGTGCAATCAGCTGCTCCTGTCTCCCACTTGTGAGATGTGTTACTTTGTATCCGCTGGGTCAGCAGCAAGCTAATCAATGCCTGTGAAATGAGGGTATGCTGTACTGCAGAGCTTACACTCTCTTACATCCCTACTGCTTTACTGCTCTCCTGCTTTACTGCTCTCCTGCTTTACGGTCAGCGCTAAGTGCTGTCACTTTAAAGAAAACTGGTGGGAATTAGACTGCAGTTGAAGCCTTTGTATTGCTGGCTGGTCAGCCCCACCTCTCCACCTGTCAGCAGCCAATCAGTGCATATTTTTGAATGGAGTGGGTGTGGCTAGTTTCTCTGATCCCTCCCTGCTGTTAAAGGCCCAGTCCCTCCTCCCCTTGCTCAGAGGTGTGGGTGCAGCCGGGCAGGAGACACAAGGATGAACAGTCTTTGTACCCTCAGACAGATTGGCCTGGATCCTGAGACGGTCAGTGTGTCTCTCACTTGTCTGTATGTCTCACTCAGCTTTACTGGGGGGGATGCTGGGAGTTGTAGTTCAGTGAGAGCCAGAGAGTCTTCCCGGGGAGGTTCACCCACAGCAAAGTGATTGTCTTCTTGTCTGTGTATATTCTATAGTACTGAGCAGTCAGGATACTGCTGACATACTCCATAGCGCATATATATATATATATATACATACAGGGTCACAGTCACAGCTCCAGTTGTGGGAATCATTTCAGCCCATAGCAGACTGATCAATAAACTGTGTATTTACACAGGCGCGGGGTCCTAGCTCCCGCTGGGTATGGGGGTTATAGGGGTATATAGGGGTGTGTGGAAGTGTTGCAGCTGCTTGTGAGTCTTTATCGGGGCAAATTGTACATTCCCGAGGCCCCTGAAATTCCCATGTTCAGTAAATGCCTCTCCTGTGATGTGAAACTGTGTCGGTACCAGTTCCCTTTGGGTTATTGTGGTTCTTGTGCATCAGTGTGAGACTAGTGAGTGTAATTGTGTACTGTGTGTAGTCTCTACACTAGAGTTACACTAACACTTTGTGCACTAGTAGTGAATTGTGCCCAGTCATGTGCATTGCACTATATAAACAAAGTGCAAATAGTTGTTGCCTTGTGATGGGGTAGGATTTGATTTCGGGGGCTTTTTCCTCCCGTGGGGTTGCCCATGAGCCATTCAGGTGGTTTGCTTGGACACATTCCCACTTGCCCAGTCATGAGGGTGCAAGTGATCACTGGTCTACAGAGCTCACACTTTATTTCTCACCCAGCCCTGGACCTGAGGAGCCATGTGTTACGTGTGGGGAGAGAAGCAAGTGGCCCAGGGACTCCTCGTGGATCTGTGACTGATTATGGGTTGGGTTGTACAGTATGGAATCGCCTTCCAGCAGAGTTGGTAGAGCAAAGAATTCCAGTTCCACGGAAGCCACTAGGCTGGGGCAATTAAAGGAGGGTAATTACAGCGTAAGGGTTAGAGGACATACAGTATGTGAATGTTGTGGCACCCAAGGTGATCTTAGCCTCACCCCCTACCTAATCCCTATGGTGAGTGCAGGGTGTACACACTCTATTAGTAGGAACTAGTCAGCGAGTTGAGACAAAGCCCCAGAGCTCACGTTTCATCCAAATCCCCAACAGCCAAGTCTGGATTCCTGAGTCACACAAAAACCATTAACTCCCCGCACACTCCCCTAACTACTCCCGCCCACCCCTCCAGCGTCTCCCATGGTGCCCAAAATCCCTCAGAACCGCAAAACCCAGTCACTGTGTGTGGCCATGGGGCAGTGCTATGGGCGGGTGACTGGTAGGTGCTGCTTTGTTCACCCAAGGTTCTGCAGTTCTATTAAACCCAATGCACGTGAGTCAATATATCTAGTGTTCCGTCTCCCAGGAATCTGTGTGTTGGTTACTACCTGACCCTGTTATATAATTAGGAGGGTGCGGCGTTTGTTTGAGGAGTAGATGCAGTTCCCTCCCAGTCTGGGTCAACTGCAAGACTTTGGACCCAGCAGGGTTCAGTTCAGCCCCTGAATGAGGAACGTGAGGAATGCAGAGCCTTTGGCCTCAGTACAAGAACACAATGAGTTGGACTCTTGGTTCTGACTGTCATTGTTTGGATGGAGACCCCCCACTGTTTGTGTTTATTTCCCAGGGAAACAGGAGCATAACTAATGTATAGAGCAGGGCTTGGGGGTGTTGTTGGGGGGATCCCATTGCTTTTCTCCCTTTAGCCTACACCAGTGATCCCCAACCAGTAGCTCATGAGTAACATGTTGCTCTCCGACCCCTTGGATGTTGCTCCCAGTGGCCTCAAAGCAGGTGATTATTTTTGATTTCCAGGCTTGGAGGCAAGTTTTGGTTGTATAAGAACCAGGCTATTGTTAAACAGAGCCTTAATAAAGGTTGCCAATCCACATAGGGGCTACCAAAGTGCCAATTACAGCACCCCAAGAACATTTTTCATGCTAGTGTTGCTCCCCAACTCCTTTTTCTTCTGACTGTTGCTCACGGCCTCAAAAGGTTGGGGATCCCTGGCCTAGAGTATAAGGAATGTGTTTATGGGGGGAACTGTCTGGGGGTGGTTCCTGCACAACCAAAACAAGCCAGGCTGAAATTTGATAGATTGTAAACCCTTCAGATTATCTGATAAAAGTTCACTCTCCAAGATCATAATGAAGAGTAGAGAGTAGTGGCTTGTGGAGTCGTTACTACGTCTGTGACTAGGAAGTAGCAACAGTTACATGAGTGTGTGGCCGTCTAACTCTTCTCTATTCGTCCCGTTCAGGATCATAAGAGGACGCTACGTCTAACCCTACGGGAGGAGGAGTCTTTAGAGAGGAATGACCCCAACAAGGTGAAGGTGAGAATTTCAGCCAATCATAGATGGGAACTAAGTTATCTCAGAAGCCAATGAGAGTTCAGTGACACAGTTAGACATTCAATCCAAGAGGGGGGTATGTATCACTGCCGGTCAAATGGAAGTTCTTTCCAGATTCTCCCCAACCAATCAGAGCACTGGGAATACATCACACAACCCCCTCTAGCCAATCTTATGTTAAATAAAGGTCAACACACATCTAATTCCACCACTGAAACCATAAGGCAGAATTTGGCACATAGTAGTCATACTCCAGTAGAAATTGAGGACATCTGTGAAGCTACAGTTGGTGACAATCAATATTTGGATGGTGTAGTTCACAAAAGCCAGGGGTGCCATATTTGTCAAGCTATGAATTCTGCCCTTTTTGGGTCCATGTTGTGACTAATTTGTTGTTCTTGTGTCTCATTGCAGCCTGTGGGACGTGCCTTTGCTCTCATCTCCTCCCGGCCACAACGGGGCTCTTCAACCCTCAACTCAGAGCTCATCAAATCCAAAGATGGAGATGAAGAGATCATTAAGGTATGAAACCCCAAATCCAACTGAATATCCCCTATATTTATATGGCATGTGCCCATGTCCTTGAGGCCATCCCACCTATCTGGTGACTTTGGAGAATAACATTTTACATGTTGCCTTGTCAGTACTTCTCAATGTTTATCTGACTCTCTAGGTACAGTCAGGTGTTTGCCTCCATAGATCTTTGCACATTGGACTTTATGTAACATATTTACACAAGACTGGGATATTAGAGGGAGCTTTTTCCTGGAAAATGTCATGTATGTTTGACGTGTTTCTCTCAACCCTCCTCCCACATCTCTAGGTTTATCTGAAAGCCAAAGCAGAGGAAAAGGCCAACCATGAGTGGAACGTCAGCCATCTGAAGAATGAAGTCAAACAGATACAGGAGGTGAAATGGGGTGCTGGGATAAGGTTCCAGAGTTGGGTTGTTGGGAGGCTTTGAGCACTAATCAAGTTGGAGGTTGAGGTGTGTGAGTAATAGAAAAGGTTGTGAAAGTCTGAGTTTCAAAGTGGCAATGGAGGTTGGAACAGTATGAGCAGGAGTGAAGATAGAGTTTGGAGAAGTGTGACTAGGAGGAGGGATTGAGATAAGGAGAATATTATTATGAATGGGGTTGGTTGTGAGATTTTAAGTGCAATATAGGATGGAAATTGGGAGAATGTGAGTAGAAATGAAGATAGAGGGTTGTATGTGTGAGGAGTAGGGATTGGGAGTTGGAATGGGGTAAATTTGAAGATGTTGAGTGCAATTTAGGTTGGATGTTGGGAGTAGTAGTAAGCATACAAATTGGGGGGAAAGTATTAATGTGATTAGGAATGGAGATGTAGGGTGGAAGGGTTGGGATGAAAGTTGAGATTTGAGCACAAGTCAGACTGGAGGTTGGAAGAGTGTAATTAGTAGCAAAGAGGAGATTGAAAAAGCTTGAATGTGACTAAGAGTAGGGTTAGAGATTGTGAGAGTAGGAATGAGGTTGGTGGTTGAGTGTAATTCAGGTTGGAGGTTTGGTATGAGCAATAGTATGGATAAATGTTGGGGGGAATTATGTGACTAGGAGTATAGAGGAAGGCTGGAGATTAGAAGTAGGGATGGAGGATGGGAGAGTGTGAGTAGTAGGGAGTGTAAAGGCTGGAAAATGATGAGTGA
Source organism: Xenopus borealis (assembly GCA_024363595.1). Taxonomy (NCBI): domain Eukaryota; kingdom Metazoa; phylum Chordata; class Amphibia; order Anura; family Pipidae; genus Xenopus; species Xenopus borealis. The sequence continues at coordinate 310,517 of JAMBMQ010000033.1, read as the reverse complement.
GAATGGAGGTTGGGAGAGTGGAGGAAGCCAGTGTATTAGGGTTCAGGTCTTGCTGTGGCCCTCACTGTGGCCTTTCCCTTTCTTAGGCTAGAACATCACTTCAGCATCTCAGGGAAGATATCACATCTGGTTCCCAGAACCACGGAGAGCGAGAGCCACAGCCTGACAAGGTAATGGAGCGACTGTTGGCCCAATTAGGGCAGATTGAAGTCACTCTGATGGTACTGTGGATAGAGAATATTACAGTCAGGAGTGTCTTCTTCTAGAATAGACCTTCCATGAACCTTTATTTGTCAATGGGCTTTACTTTCCCACTATCCCCCTTATTTATAAACACAATCTGGTGTAGGTAATTCTGCCCTGGGGGCTTTATTCACTTGCTTTACCCTATGTTAATTGTTGGTAAAAATATTGTATAACATAATGGGTATAAAATAATGGTGGAAGGGTTTCTGTGCATTTGTAGGGGGGGTTGGGAGAACCCATCCGTGTCAGTGAATTGGGAGGAAGAGATATGATGTATATATTTTAATTGTTCATTAAATCAAAGAGTGACGGCTGACGTTGGATTTACCCCCTGCAGGTTCACGTGGAGAGACAGAACGGACTCAGACATTATGGGGATCCCTGGCGAGGGGCACAGGCTGTAGCGCAGGTGAGTTCCCCGGGGTCAGGTTAAAGGGGAAGGGTCTTAACTATAACAAAGCACCCAAAGCACTATAGTGGATGAGATGGGAACTAGCAGTGTTCTGACCTGGGCTGAAATCAGACCTTACTCATGTGTATAGTGAGCAGTGTAGATATTAAAAGGCCAATGAGTGACCCCCTAAAGCACCAAACATCTGTAGGGCTGCAGTTTAAGGCATTTATTCTATCCTCCTTTTCTCCCTCCCAAAAAATGCTTGGCGCCCCTTCCCTAACTCAAAGTCTTTTTGTTCCCCCAGGAAGAGGGATTCCCGGTGGACAATGGCAGGGACATGCGCCAGACGGCTCAGAGGTTATATGCCAAACTGCAGGAGGCGGAGAAGAGGCAGCAGGAAGACCGCAGAATGTTCCAGGTCAGTTCCCCAGGGCTTTATCTTGTGCCACACCTCTCTCTAGAAGGAATTGGGAGGATGAATATATATTTGCTAACAAAAGGGTTGGGGGTACTTGTCCCATATGGCTGTGGTAAACTTGACTTTACTACTCAGTAGTAGGGATGCACTAAAACCACTATTTTGGATTCAGACGAACCCCCGAATCCTTCAAGAAAGATTCAGCCGAATACCAAACCCTACTTTGCATATGCAAATTAGGGATGGGAAGGGGAAACATTTTTTACTTCCTTGTTTTGTGACACAAAGTCATGCAATTTCCCTCCGTGCCCCTAATTTATATATGCAAATTAGGGTTCGGATTTGGCTGGGCAGAAGTATTCGGCCAAATCCTGCTGAAAAAGGCCAAATCCCGAACCGAATCCTGGATTCCGTGCATCCCTACTCAGTAGTATAATTAAACTGGGGAAAAACTATTTTTACAAAATGTAAATGATTGCCTTGCTGCAACCCCTTCCCCCTTAGGAGAAACTGAGCCAGTGCCGGGCGGAGGTGGAACAGGGCCGGCGAGGGCGGTTGGAGGCTGAGGAGAACGCGTCAGAGCGACAGAAAGAAGTGGAGGAACTGAGAAGACTGATGTCGGGAATGGAGAAAGTAAGAGTTCCAGACTGCAATGGCAGCTCAGATGTAGGAAAGGGCTGAAGGTCCTTCATTTATCAACTGAGGTTCCTCATATTATATCAGCCCTGGGCATCCCTTTAGGGTTTTGGGGAAACCTATAGATTCTTCATGCATGAGAGCAGCCTAACCAAAATGTCCCCTTGATAGCAACACCCCTCAAGCCCCAACACTTCTGATTTACATTACGTCACATTCAAACTGTTCCCCTCTTGGTACATACTATCGATGTTGTTGGAGGGAAGCTACTACCTGTCCTACAGGTATTTACAGTGGAAGCAACTGGCTTCTGTCTGGATGATTATTCCTTCTGGCTCATGGTTGCGATTAATGAATGGAGATGCCTTCTTCTGCCTATTCAGCATTCATAGTCGAGGGTGGGGCACGGTCTGCAGGGAAGGAAGCCCAACCCAATTGTTTCCTAATCTCACATTGAGCTTTGACTCCTTCACAGGAACACCAGCAGCTACTGCAGAAGATGAAGGGAAATGAAGAGGAACTAGAAAAGACGAGAAGACAAGGAAAGCAAGATGAACCCTTTCAGGAGAGGTGAGGTACTTACTGGGTGAGGCAAGGTTATAGCTCCAAAGACAGGACTTAGTGTCAGGGGCTTCACACTTGAAGAGAAAGTGTCCCAAGCCAGGCCTTTACAATTTCTTGCACCTACCATTGGTCTTTGGCTGAGAACTGTATCTAAACATGGTGCCCCAGTAGGACATCTGCACCTTGTGGCCTTCACCTTTTGTATTCTCTGCCCCTGGCTCTAAGTTGGGGGCAATTAGGAAGAGGTTATGAAAAGAGGTATAGGATGAAGAACGAGAGTGAAAACGCATTAGGGCATAGACTAGAAGGCTGTTGTTGGAAGCCAAGGAGACACCAAGTTAAAGACTGGTGGAGGCAACTGAAGCATGGAGGAACACAATGGAGAAGCTTATTGGTCTCCATGTGCCCCTTTACTGAGAGTTCCACTAAACCCTGGTCCTTGTAGTTATCTCCCCACTAGAGTTATCTCTCTCACTGTGCATCTTGTTCTCAGATGTGAGGAACTTGAAAAGACAGTGTGTAATCTCAAGGAAAAGATTCATCATTTGGACGACATGTTAAAAAGTCAGCAAAGGAAAGTGCGACAAATGATTGAGCAGGTGAGTAGAACCTGGGGGGGCGCAAGAATCCTATAGTCCTACGTTCCCATGGGTGGGATGTCAGGTTTTTACTTGTCTCTTTATAGCTGCAGAATTCCAGGACAGTAACGCAGGAGAAAGACTGTGTGATTCAAGAGCTACAAGAAAAGGTTTCTTGGTTACAGGCCGAGGTGAGTGCGATTCAGTCAATGGAAGCTGTTCTGTGTTTCTACTTTCCTCATCTTATAAAACAAAAATATTAGGGATGCACCAAATCCACTACTTTGGATTCGGCCGAACCCCTGAATCCTTCAAGAAAGATTCAGCCGAATACCGAACCCTAATTTGCATATGGAAAGGTGGGAAGGGGAAAACATTTTTCGGATTCGGTTTGGCTGGGCAGAAGGATTCGGCCGAATCCCAAATCCTGGATTCGTACATCCCTAAAAAATATATCAAAGTAATAAAGAGACCGTGGAATTGTTGGTTCTGTTGTTCTTAAAGGGCAAGGAAAGGCAAAGAAATAAAATCCCATTTTTACTTTCTTTAATGAAAAAGAAATCTATCTCCAATATACTTTAATTAAAAAATGTGTACTGTTTTTATAAGAAACCTGACTGTATGCAGTGAGATTCTCACTTCATTTACTGCTGTGGATTGGAATTGTCAGACGGTCCCTAACTTCTGGCAGGGAAACAATCACTTATGAACAGCAGGGGGAGCCCTTACTTACCAGCCATGCAGAACTCAAGCAGCTTTGTTTTTTGATCATTTATGACGATCCCTAAGCAGCACAGACCATACTGAGCATGTGCAGTGCCAGTGTCAGACAAAGATGTATAACAAAGTTACAAGATGACAGCCCCCTGTGGCCAACTTTGTATAAATCATTTGTTTGATTAGGCTTGTGGTGCAGTAAGTTCATGTTTATGTTTAGTATACACAATACACCATTTCTACCCTTATTCTATTTTACACTTTCCTTGCCCTTTAAGCAGGTTTTATTAAGAATGACAAAAGTAGCATATTGTGTTCAGAATCTGAAACCTTTGCAGGGCAGAGCATGGGACATGTGTCTTTTACATGACGTGGAACCTTTTCTTAAAGGACCAATTGTGTTCAAGATTGTTCATCTGCAATTTAGAACCCTAGATCCAGTTGTTGTTTTCTTGTAGAACCTCGAACAAGGCTTTTACACAACCTAGAACTCTTTTAATAGACTTTTCATCCATTGTAGAATCTTGAATTGCAAGATAAACTGGACCACTTCATGTCCAACAACCCTGGAAACACATCTTATCTGTCAAGAGGCTATGCCACCAAACCTACTCCAAATTTGTAAGTCTGTTTAATTATTACCAGTTTTATGCAAGAACATATTTTGCATTTCATGCCTTTTCATAAACATAAAGTTTCCTTTTCTTGCAGTAAAAGAGTGTACCTTCCCCCTGGATCTGGACGGCCCTTTCCTCTCATTAAATTGATGGAAACATGAACTGTGAATGTAGTGATTTGCACCTGAAAGCCAACCAGTGCTACCATTACTATCCGGGGCAGGTGCTCCATTGGACTCTGTAGATGATCAGCAGAACCAGCTGGGTTCATCCTTCTTGTCTTTGGAATGACATCACCCGTAGCCTTTGGATCCTGGAGAACACTCAGGAGCCCTCAATGACTCTCGAGGGTTTCCCACCAACAAGAGAAAAGCACTTTGAGTACTAAATGATCTGTAGGACCCGTATTTATTTTTATCTTAACACTTGGATCTTCCTACTATGAGTAGCTTAGATTGTGGAGGTACAATTGGATTATAGACAGTCATGTAACCTAGAACATAGATATAGAACTGGATGTTAGGACGTTGTGGAACTTCATAGAGTAGACCATTGCCATTCAGCATATGACAAGGAGCTAGAGAAGTGCCTATTTATTGTTTAATCTAACAAACCTCTTCAAGGTTGCAAAGCCCATGATAGACCTCTGCAAAAATGATATAGTGCAAGTGCCTTGCAGGTTTGCCTTTCCTGTGTTTGTATGACCAACCAAAGATCTGGGACCTCTCTCAGAGAACTCCTACAAATGATCCATCCTGATCATGAGCAAATTAGTTTTTGTTCCTGCTTTGATACCAAGAATACCCCTATAATATCCTGCATGTCTCCTCTATGCCCTTTCATCCTCTCGATATGGGCTTCCCTTCATCCTTTTGGTGCTGTACTCGTATCATATACCTAACCAGGGGCACCTATGCTGAATCTGACTTTTGTATCTGTACCCCATGGTATTTGACTTCTTCAACCCTCACATATCTCTCCTTCAGAGGCACAGAGCCCCCTAACCCTAACAGATCTTTCCTTTAAGGGCACCAACCTCCCTGACCCTCCCAGGTCTCTCCTTCATGGGCACAGAGTTCCCTGACCCTCACAAGTCGCTCCTTCACAAATAGCTCCCCAACTCACTCAGGCCTCTCCTTCATGGGCACAGAGCTCCCCAACCTTATGTCTCTCCTTCCTGGGTGCATGGATACCCGTCCCTCATAGGTCTCTTCTTCATGGGCAAAGAGCTCCCAAACCCTCATAGGTCTCTCCTTCATGGACACAGAGCTCCCCAACCTTCACGCCTCTCCTTCATGGGCACAGAGCTCCCCAACTTTCACGTCTCTCCTTCATGGGCACAGAGCCCCTCTACCCTCACAGGTCTCTCCTTCATGGGCACAGAGGTCCCCAACCCTCACAGGTCTCTCCTTCATGGGCACAGAGGTCCCCAACCCTCACAGGTCTCTCCATCACGGGGACAGACCTTCTCTACCCTCACAGGTCTCTCCTTCATGGGTGCAGAGCTCCCCAACCCTCACAGGTCTCTCCTTCATGGGTGCAGAGGTCCCCAACCCTCACAGGTCTCTCCTTCATGGGCACAGAGGTCCCCGACTATCACAGGTCCCTCCATCAAGGGGACAGACCTTCTCTACCCTCACAGGTCTCTCCTTCATGGGTACAGAACTTCCTCTCTTTCTTTGTTACTTTAGTGTGTGTGTATTTATTTGGTTACTGAACCTGTAATATAAGTAGAAATGTAAATATGAATAAATAAGTTATGATACTCGGTGGAGTCGCCTCTGTCTGTGGGAACCTTCTACTGCTGTTTTTGGCTAATTACTGGTCAGTCAGAATGTAGAATGGGTGTGTGATGTGCAAGAGCCTCTGGTTTCGCTCCAGTCCCTTGTTTGTGTATATGTTTGTGTATCCTGTGTGTATATTTGTATATTGTGTAGGTCCGCCCTGTGCATTCCTCGCTGTTGTGTCTATATCTTTGTCCTCTTGCCTATTTATTTCATTTATTAAAGGAGAACTGACCTTACATATTATTTGTACTAAGCAGACAGTGCTGTTCAAAACAAATTTAATAGACTTGTGAATGCTGCATGGCTAGAACACTAAAAACCAAGTTATGGGAATTAGTAATTTCCTGCAGACCCATATAAATAAGAGATGAGAGTTTTAGTTCAGCGGCAGATGTAGGGTTGCAGTTCTTACCCCCTACAGACATGACACAGGGTATAAATACAGATGCCAGTGCCAGGCAGGATAGGTTTGCCAATACAGATGCTAGGGTAGATAAGTATGCCAGTAGGGATGCCAGTGCCAGGGTACAGTGCCAGGGTAGATAAGTATGCCAGTAGGGATGCCAGTGCCAGGGTAGATAAGTATGCCAGTAGGGATGCCAGTGCCAGGGTAGATAAGTATGCCAGTAGGGATGCCAGTGCCAGGGTAGATAAGTATGCCAGTAGGGATGCCAGTGCCAGGGTAGATAAGTATGCCAGTAGGGATGCCAGTGCCAGGGTAGATAAGTATGCCAATACAGATGCCAGTGCCAGGGATCACACGTAATTAACCGTCTCTGGTTATTTAGAATCCACAGCGTGTTCCGGCAGGATTCCCGTGTCTGCAGCGGTGCTACCGTACACACCCAGACATAATTGGCTTGTTACACACCCAGCACATGGCTCACCCCTCTGCCGTCTCTAGGTCACATGGACTGGGGAGATTTAACCTGATGGGTGCCAGAGTATCAGAGACATTATCCATCTGTTTGTAAAATTCTGCCTGATTTGGAATGTCCGATTTTTAAGCCTGCATGGTTGCTAGGGTCAGCGACCCTCTGCAACCAGGAAGCAGACTCTTTGTAAATACAGATTTTTTCTTTATTACTAACGAATTATAATAGTGATAATCAGTTTGAGGCAGTTAGAATACTGAAAGCTTGAAAATGTTATACGTGACTCCAACCCTAGCGGAAAACCTCCCCCACTTGGAGGCTCCATGACTCCGCCCTAGAGGAACCAGTGATGTAAATAGACACAGGCCCAGGATGTTCATATT
>JAMBMQ010000033.1:260748-278508 GCA_024363595.1 Xenopus borealis | reverse complement strand
AAAAAAAAAAAAAAGGCTGGAAAATTGTGGGGTTGGGCAATATCTACTGTAAAATCAGGGCAAAGTGTGGGGAAAAAAAGAAAGGTGGAAACTACTGCAGGTGAAGAGTCTACAATACATGGGAAATAGAATCCATAGTGAAGGACAGATAGAGAAGTGATGGATAAGTAAGAAAACTACTGCAACGAAAGTAAATAATAGAAAAGGAGGCGATTCTATAGTAGAGAGTGAAGTATAGTAAATGGAGAGATGGAGCAGAAAAAGACCGGAAGAGAAGAAACTGATTGCAGGGGAAAGATGGAAGCTTCCAAAATGTATCAGTTAATAGTGCTGTTCCAGTAGAATTCTGCACTGAAATCCATTTCTCAAAAGAGCAAACAGATTTTTTGAAATCTGACATGGGGCTAGACATTTTGTCAATTTCCCAACTGCCCCAAGTCATGTGATAAACGTCAATCACATTTTACTGCTGTACTGCAATTTGGAGTGATATCACCCCTTCCCTTTTCCCCACCCAGCAGCCTAACAACAGAACAATGGGAAGGTAACCAGATAACACAAGATAACAGCTGCCTGGTAGATCTAAGAACCGCACTCAATAGTAAAACCCAGGTCCCACTGAGACATATTCAGTTACATTGAGAAGGAAAAACAGCAGCCTGCCAGAAAGCAGTTCCCTCCTGAAGTGCTGGCACAAGTCACATGACTGGGGCAGCTGGGAAATTGACAAAATGGCTAGCCCCATGTCAGATTTCAAAACTGAATATAAAAAAAATCTGTTTGCTCTTTTGAGAAATGGATTTCAGTGCAGAAGTCTACTGGAGCAGCACTATTAACTGATGTGTTTTTTTTTTTTTTAAACATGTTTTCCCATGACAGTTTCCCTTTAAGATGAAGAGAAAGAAAGCTGCTGCAGATACCAGTGCTTGCCAAAGCTACAATACAGAGTGACATAAAAAAGAGACGGAGTAGAGAAAGTTCCTAAAAGAAAGAGAATAAAGCTAGTGCAGAAAAAGAGATTGATATTGAGGCAAAGCTACAGTGAATAATAATCTCTGGAAGATATATGGTGCAGATAGTGGGGTTATTGTAGATAATCAAAGAATTATCTGTGAAGGAATTAAAGCTGGAGTAGATAATTATGAATTTCATTATAAAGGGAAATGGTGGAAAGTAAGAGAAAGAAAGTTAGTAAGTTGTGGTAGAATTGCCGACCTCTATTTCTGAAGGGCAAAACCACGTGTTTGAATAATCAGCAACAGAACATGGGAGTATTTTCCACAGCCAATGCTTTGGTAGAATCCATCGTCGATTTGAGCTGTGATATCACCCAGAATTCAAAATGACCAGATGAGTAGAGAGCAGAAGCCACAGGAGCCCAGACACTACGTACACCCCATTCACCCAAAAATGCTGCTGAAGATGCCACAAGGCCGGGGAGAGGGGATGGAGTCAGGAAGTCAAGCTCAGTGTCTACACAGTTCAAGGACATGATATTATTGTTCACTGATTGTGAGCTCTTTGTTCCAGGGGGTTTGCAAAGTCCTGATAAAAGTCTTATAAAATATAAAACCAGAATGGCACCTCCTTAAGTCTTAAGGGACTTGATACATTCTTATTTGCCTTTCATGTTCCTCAATCCCAATGTTCCTTCATTCTACCGCTGCTCCTTACTGAAGGCCCTCTGCACCAAACTGGTAGATCTCTTACACACTATTGACCCAGATAGTCTGAATGTATGAATTGGATAAAATGCAGCACTAGTTGCCAACGCCATTGACCTACATGGTGAGTCCCCCACTTGAATCTGGTGAATCTTTATCTTTCAGTCACCATTGTCTTTGGCTATTCTTCTTGCCTTTGCCACAACTCACCTTTCTTTAGGTACTAAGTCCCTGGAGGTGTAAACTAGTGGTCTACACCACGTGGGGACAAACCTGTTGGCCATCACTGGGCTCAATTCCTATTACAACTGAAGGGGTGCAACAAATCAAGCAATCTGCAGGGGGTAGACTAGCAGTTATCCAAGACACGGAAGGAAAAGGAGGCAGTGAATGTGAGAGGGGGTGAGGACAACAGTAAATCATGCAAAGGGTGGGATAGAGGGCTTGGAAAGTCACAAAAAAACTACTTTGAAGGTTCTGACATGCACTTGCTTACATCCCACATGTATGACTTTCAGTAGCATCTAGTCAGCCCTTTTTCTAAAGCTATTATAAACCATCCTTGAATACCTCCTGGGTTTCCTTCGTAGTTCTTCTATTTTTCTGAAGTTTAGGATTGTTATGCCCACACAATTGAGGACCATCCCCATATTAGCAAATCTGAATCTTGGTAGACATCTCTATACTTGATTCCCCAACCCTATATGAACCTAACCAACTAAATCCAAAAGTCTTCCTTAATGATCAAATCAGATGGACAGGATAAGGTAGAAAAATATTGGGATGAGGGTAATGGGAAGGAAAACACATAAGCAACAGGGAGGGTAGCTCAAGCCAAAGTTCAAAGTGCACAGCCCACAGCTCAAAATGCCAACAGTCTGCATTACCACGGCAAAGGGACAGCAAGGTGGTGGAACAGACACGGTGAAATGCTCATGGGTGGGGTAGTAGAGTGGGGGAAGAGCCTGAAGCCAAAAGTATCAAAAGTCAGATTACAAGTGATCAGTCATAATAGGTCTGTCTTTTTAGAAAGCAGGCAGCACCTTTTACCAAACGCAACCCCAAAATGTTAATAGGCTTTAGTTGACAAAATTGTATTTCACTGAACAAGTGTATGGGCTCACACATTCCACAGTATCTCTCCCAAATGGTTAACTTAGATCTTCCAGCTGAAATATATTTCACTGTTTAATGTTGTAGGCACTTCCAACTGCTATTTGCTTCTTGGAAGATGAAGAAGTCATCTTGAGACTAGACCTACATATTGGTAGGACTCTGAGCCCAATGTCTTCTCTGTAGCCTCTTCTTGAAGAGTCCTTGTTGCCTGGCTCCTCCCTTATGGCATGACCAATTACAAAATAGCTGCCTTGAATTTTTGGTGACATATTGAGGTTGCGTTATGCAAAAGATGGGGCCAACCAGTTTCATATAGCCCTGTAAAAACTACAGAGCACACAAACAATAAACGGTATAATACACAGCACATATAACTCCAAAGTTACACAGCACTCCATGCATTCTATACATCGCTGGGAACTCCCCAGGAGCAACTCCTCAGAGGCGGAGCATAAAACAAGAGGAAGGGAAGGGGAAATATTCTCAAATACAACACGGTCATTCCATTGGATGCAACTTACAAGGGGCGGTGCTACTTGTCCCAGGGCAGCCAATGGACGTTAGGGTTACGTCATAGCGACAGAGTCATCTCATGATTGATTGGACCCTGGCACGAGGTGGGTGGGTTTCAAGCGGCAGAAAAAGAGAAGCTGTTTTTTTTTGTCTTGTGTTTTTTTTTTTGTGGTAAATCTATAGAATATGGCTATATATACTGTATATTTAAATACACACATAATTACAGTGCAGTTTCCCTGATGTTCTTTCTGGCTAATCAGATATAAAAAGATATATTTAATTTGTGTTTTTTTCCCTTTATCTGCATTTCCAGGGTAAAACAAAATATCCATGTCATCATACACTGTGGGGTTACATTTTATAGATATTTCTTTATACTATGGCTGCTGTACGTAGATTCCGTAGATTTTCTTTTCTGTTTATAAATGTATATATATATATATAAATTAAATGCCTAATTATTTTGGCAGACAAGTGATTTTGATGTATTTTTAATTTGCTTGTCTCCATTAAAAAAATGAATTGTACAGGGGAACTATACAAAAACGAAATATCTGTCCGACTTATAAAGTGTATTTAAAATGATAATGACATCAGTAACCTAATGGCAGCATTGGATTCCTTACATCAAGTTATTGTTAGGTTTCACATTTAAGAATAAAATATATATCATCAAAGACCTGAAACTGTTTCCCCACAACTGACCCGGGCTCCGCGGGGGCAGGTCTCTTCCTTGTGCTCTGTCTGTGGGCGGTGCTTAAGTGCGACTAGGGTCGCCACCTTTTCTTAAAAAAACGCTTTCTGAACAATAAGATGAGTGCCCCCTACTGGCAATATGCAAGAATAAGGCCAACTTGTAGGCAAATGTATCAGGTCTGCGATCAATTCTTTCTCTTTAAACCCTACGCCCACCCAAGGGGGGGTATTTTATGTTAGGATTCCTATGCTGCTGTTATTTTAGAGATGTTAGTATCACTTTTGTCTGCCCCTGCGGAAAGCCTTTTTGGATCTAACTCATAAGAACAAAAGAAAAATAAAAAATAAACAGACTCAAAATTAAAAGAAACATATAAACAAGAAATTAAGTACAGTCATAAAAACACAAGGAGATACCGCACTCCAAGATACGGACCACACTCAGAATACACACACAAGGGCACATGAGGAGCACACACCACTCACAGATTGTCACCGAGAGACACTTACCCTGCTGCTTCTGTACAATAGTGCCTCCTGGAGGGGGACCAAGATTTGGAGGCAATAATATTTTGTCGCCTGATTCCCATTGGGCCTTATTTATTTTGTACCCTGCAGTCTCACTAAATGATTCTCAGGGTCTCCCTTTGGATTAGGTATCAGGTAAGGATGGATTTAGCCCACAAGATTAGTTGCTTCTGCCCGCTCCTAAGCATATCATTAACCTGTGGACCCTCCGCAAGCCAGGCTTTGACCTTTCCTTCTGAGGGATGAAACATTGGGTAGTTGTGGTCGCCCTCGATACCCACCTGAACACCTCAGTACGGCCTGTTGGCATCTTTTGGTCGCTTGAGTTGCACTTTCAGCCTCTTCATTCCAATCTGGAATCCATTCATTGCTTGAATAGCAGCCTGGGCGCTGCCTGGATTGTCAAAACTTACAAAACCTGCAGGGACACAGCATAGAGGAGAAGAGGAGCGTGTTAGTACAGTGACCCCAGCACAGCCATCAATTACCTTTGGACAGCCTTGTACATTTAGAACAGTGGAAGCTTCTGATTGGTTGTTGCATCATATTGTCAAGCCATTATCCCCAGCATTATAAATGATCATCTTCTGTGATTGGACAGATTCGTGGGGCTGACACAGGATTGGCTTCCACTCACCAAAACATTTACTCTGATTGGTGGCGCGGTCTACAAACACTTTGGCAGAAATTACATTCCCAAATGGCAGGAACATCTGGAGGATCTCGGAGTCCGTGAATTCCTGGGGCAGGTGGTAGATGAAGATATTGCAGCCCTCGGGACCTGGCAGAGATGGGGAGATACAACAAAGTGTGTTATTTGTGTAGACAAACACCCCCAGGCCTGGGACAAAGGGATTTGATGGGAAAGTGAATGCTAAAACTCTACTCACCCTCTCTCTGTTGCTGCTGCTGAGGGGGCTGCTGTTGCAGTATCGCAGGGGGCTGGGTAAATGCTGGGCTGACCAGTCCATAAGCAGCAGGGTAGGCCGCTAGACAAAGAAGAAATTCTCATTACTTGGGAACTTTGCCAAGGTGCCTCCTAGAGACACATTTGCTGATGACCATTACCCTACTATGGTGCTGGTACCTGTGTAATGCTGCATGCCGGCGTAGGCTTGTTGTAGAGGATCCAACTGGGCCACTGGACTTTGAGCTGGAGGAAAGACAGGAATCGGCATTTCACTGATGATATTTAGTTACACCAAAACACAAACAGAGCAATGGACCCATAATATAAACCCCACAATATAAATCAGAGTTGTCCATACTGTGGTCCTTAGCTACTACTCCAAGCATCCAATTGAAAGCCAAAGCAACCATTTCTCCTAAGTTTGTATGCACAACGCTATGAATCCTACCTGGATACGGGTGCAGCCCATTGGTGTAGATTGCCTCGGAGCTGGGCTGTACCGTGCTCTGTGTGGGTACAGCACTGTAGCCGTTGACCCCCAGTGTTGCAGGGATGGCAGATACTGGAGTGGCAGTAAGTGTCGGTGGAGTACTTGTACCTGAGGAGAGAGGGGTCAATGTATAGCTTGGCTCCTGCAACATAAACCAGAAGGTCTTTATCTCCCCCTAGAACTTCACCCATAACCTAGAAAGTTTATAGTAGCCCCGTGCTTCTACCCATCATTCTCTTGTCATGTGTCACATGGTATAACTGAAGGCTAAACAAACCAGATCAGAATTTTCACATCCCAGTAACGATATCTCACCTGAAGAAGAAGTGATTGAGTTAATTGGGGTGATGTTTGTGGCTATGATCCCATTGGGGTTGATTGTCGCCATTTGCTGCATCTGGACAGCGGCCATTGTGGCCATGGGATTGAGGTAAGCGCTCTGTGCGGCCACCAGGGCAGCCTGCTGCTGCATGAGCTGTGGAGAGACACAAGAACACCAGGGTTGTGACCAACGGCAGCTGCACTGTCGGAACACGACTACAAGACACGTCTGACTAAGCTATTATGAGACTAACTTCTGAAATGTCTACGGGAATGGGGCTCTCCATGGGCTAAAGTGATGAAATAAGTGGCGCCTTCTATAAATCATTTGATTTTTGGGATCCTTTTGGTCATCTGGGGGATATAGAGGTCATGCTAATGGATCTGGGGGCAGAGAGTACATGCTAATAGATACGGAGGTACAGAGGCAATACTACTGAATCTGGGACTAAGAGGCCATGCTATTGAATTGTGGGCAGAGAGGCAATACTACTGAATCGGGGGCAGAGAATCCTTGCTAACATATCATGGGGCAGAGAGGGCAGAGAGGCCATGCTACTGAATCAGGGTCTAAGAGGCCATGCTTTTTAATCAAGGGGCAGAGAAGCCATATTGTCAGACAAACAAAGACAGGTACTATCACAGACAGGTCACACCAGCAGGAGTAAAGAAGAAGTTGAATTCACCTGGTCACTTACTGCCTGTGTGTACGCGCTGTATGCGCCAAACTGGAGGGCAATGGGACTGAACATCCCCAGCTGGTTGGCCACTTGCTGCATCCTCCTCAGTCCTCGCTCCTTCTCCGTGTCGGCAAACTTTACTACTAGACTGGAGGAGGCCCCCTGCACAGCACAGAGTACATACACATCAAGTACAGAACAGATAGTACCCACAGCACATGGCACACTGTGAATGAATATCCTGACACTAGTACTGAGGGACCCAGAGTGATGCCCTCCAATAACTCCACACACACAGGTTTGTCTTACCGGTAATGTCCGGCTCCCGTGTAAAGCGTTGATGGCAGCCTGAGCTTCTGTGTGTGTCTGGAACTTCACAAATGCACAACCTGAGGAAGAGAACAGCAATACATTGTATTCTAGACTCCATGAGCACTCAGAAACCCTGTACTGCTACCATACCCAGGGACAACATCCAATAAGAGCAATCATCTAAGATACCATCCACATTAATGTATTCTCCTTAGGCTCCATCCAAGAGAAAGCCAACATTACTACCCTCCCTGGAGATGCTATCTAAAATACAATCCACATTACTGTATTCTCCTTAGGCTCAGTCCAAGAGAAAGCCAACATTACTATCCTCCCTTGAGACACTATCTAAGATACCATCCATATTACTTTATTCTCCGTAGTCTCCATCCAAGAGAAAGCCAACATTACTACCCTCCCTGGAGATGCTATCTAAAATACAATCCACATTACCGTATTCTCCTTAGGCTCCATCCAAGAGAGAACCAACATTACTATAATCCCTTGAGACACTATCTAAGATACCATCCATATTACTTTATTCTCCTTAGTCTCCATCTAAGGGAAAGCCAACATTACTTACCTCCCTTGAGATGCTGTCTGAGATACAATCCCATTACCAACATTACTACCCTTCCCCGAAAGGCTATCTGAGATACAATTCTTATTACTGTATTCTCCTTAGGGTCCAAACAAGAGAAAGCCAACTTTACTACCCTCTCTTAGGACACGATCTGAGATGAAATCCAAATTATTCTCCTTAAGGTCCGTACAAGACAGAACCAGCATTACTACCCTCCCGCAGGACACTATCTGAGATACAATCCTCATTACTGTATTCTCCTTAGGCTCCATCCAAGAGAGAGAACCAACATTACTACCCTCCCTCGGGACATTATTTGAGACACAATACAAATTACTGTATTCTCCTTAGGCCCAATCCAAAGAAAGCCAACATTACTTACTTCCCTCATTACATTATCTGAGATACATTCCATGTTACTATCCTTCATAGGGACAAAGTCTGAGAGATATCCTACAATACTAAACATAAGGAGACCTGAATTTGGAACCTCATTACAAAAGTCCCTTGAACACATCCCCAGACTACCAGGGAAATCTGAGTAGTGCACTCAAACCACAACTGGTCCTTCAGAGACGGGGCTCATGGGACTCGATTACAGTTCTTTTGCAACTGGAATCTACAACACTCTGCCAACAAATGACCTCCAATACCTAATCTTAGCTCCTTCTAGATTCATGAGTAGGGACCTCCTGGTCTATGTGTTGTAGAATGGGCCCTACACTTTTTGTGCAGCATCACCACACAATGGAACTGCTTCATAGTAGGAGGTTACAGATTGGAAAACAACTGCCCTTTAATTTCATGGACATGAGCCTCTTATTGGGCGCAGTGATACCTTTGCTTGTGCCGTCAGGGCCTCGCAGGACTGTGCATTCATCTATGATTCCAAAGGGTTCAAACATCCTCCGTACGTCTTCATCTGTCTGCTGCTTCCCCAGCATACCAACAAACAGCTTGCGGTCCTCTGTGTGAGAAGGAGAAGCATCATGATTGGGGGTAAAAGTGAAGCATAGCGGTGACAGTTATTTTGGTTTAAAAACAACGATTGAGGGGCTAAAGAAGAAGGGAGAGAGATGGATTAGGCTCAATAGGGGGTGCTGTTACCTCCTCTGCTCTCGCTGTCTGCTGGTTTCACCTGAATTGGTCTGTTCATCTGAAAGACAATAAGACAAGCAGGTATCGTTAGTAGTTGTACCTCCTTCTTCATTAGCTTTCTGTTAGTCAACCACACTATCTCTTGCTTTTAGGGGCCTACTGCTCAGCCCCTGCAGGATAACAATGATATGCAGCTCCCTTCCCTGTATAAATACAAATACAGGTACTGCCTACACATGATTCTGATTGGCTAAGCAGTGAAGGGGAGATAAAGCTAACACAGGGCAATTTATGGGGCCATTAAATGTATATTTTTGCAACAGGATCTATATGGAAATACAGTGCAAGTTAATGAAGCATTAATCACCATGACAGCATTTAAGGCTCATTCGGATGGACAATTTTTAATACTTTTTTAATGCAAGTACCCTGCCTAGCCAACATGGGCCCTGGCATTAAATTCTACTAGAAAGTGGGCCCTTAATTGCAAACAAATCTAGATCCTTTGAAATCTAAGCTCCTATCACAGTGATCTCTGCCAAATTCATGGTATTGTTTGTTTTCCTTTAAACAAACAGAACTTTTACAAAGTGACATAAACACTGATCATTTTGAAAAGTTATACCTGGTGATAAAGTGGCCGCACACAAAGGGGCAGATTTACTAAGGGTTGAAGTGAATTTTCAAATAAAATTTTTGAAATTCGAATTTCTAAATAATTTTGGGCTACTTCGATTATCAAATAGCCCAAAATTCAATTCAAATTGAAAAAATTGGAAAATTCTAATTTCGAAGTACTGTCCCTTTAAAAAAAATTGAATTCAACTATTCCCCATCTTAAACCTGCCGAATTGCCACTTCCCATAGCCTTTACAGGCAATTTGGCAAAGCTTTAAAAATTCGAAATCATTCGATTCCAATGATTCAAATTCAATCGAAAATGGACGAATTTAAAATTTTGATGGTTGAATTTCGAAGTTTTTTCACTTTGTAATTCGACCATTAGTAAATGTTTTGGACTCAAGAGCTAACACCCCTCCCACTTTAGTCCTACCTTTTTAAAAATTGTATTTAAACACTCCCACAGTTTTCCTTTTTTCATACATGATGTCCCTTTTTATTGCTTTAAAAAAGTTTGTCATCATTTTTTTTAATGTATTACATTCCACTGATGCCTAATTTTACTTCTTTTTGTCACATTTATTTTTAAAATGTGAATTTTTA
Source organism: Xenopus borealis (assembly GCA_024363595.1). NCBI lineage: Eukaryota > Metazoa > Chordata > Amphibia > Anura > Pipidae > Xenopus > Xenopus borealis. Next base: position 268,370 of record JAMBMQ010000033.1, on the reverse strand, counting down.
GTTAAAACTTTTTTAGAAATCGATCGTTTCCCCCTACTTTGTTTAGGAAAATTTATGTCACAGTCAGGACAAATTTTATTTACATGTAAAAAAAAAAAAATCACTTCTGGCCCAGATTGACCCAGATTGATTCTGACCAGATTGATCATCTTCTGATGATTATCAATTTTAATAGCATTTTGTGGGAGTTGCAGATATAATTTCTATCAAGGGGGGAAACACCAGCATTTCATTAATGGAATTGATAAAATATCGCTGGACACACTTGAGAATTCTCCAACTGATTAAGCGAATCATTCAGTAGAAGCCAATGGAAATATCACTCAACTAGAGAAAAATGTTCTCAAGAGTCACGGTGGAGACAATCCACACCAGAAATAATTAATTTACCCAAGAAACAATGTCTCACGTGATGGAAGATGGTCCAAGAAAAAAAGGAGAATGTTTCTAGAATTTTTATAAATAGACCCACCAGGGGGTCTTTCAGTAATCTGTGCCAGGTACAGCTGCCCCCACTTTTTACTATTTAATTTACAATCACTCTAATTTTAAGTTATTCCATTTAAAAAGATTGACGTCCATTTAAATGAAATTCAAATTCTCTCCTCCCTGCTCTACCAAACGTCGTTCTAGACAGTTACATTTAAAATTTTGATGGCAATTATATTTGCCACATTTGTTTCCCATTTCATTTTAAAAGGATAGTTCTCTGATAGAAATTATTTTATGTTTCAAAAATAATTGTCTTCCCTGATTTATTGCCTTTTAGAAAGTCTCAATCCCGTGCACCTTCCATTTTCTTATATTTTTATTCACTTGTCTGTAATAACTTTCGAAAATTATACCCACCCTTTCTTTTATTTCTCTCACACATTCTATTTCATAATTTACAGAATGAATCTCTATTTTTTTTTTAAAAAATCACATAACTGATAAATGAGACTTTCTAATTTTTTTAATTCGATTTTTGAGTTTTTTTTTTTGTGTAATTCCACTATCGAATAGTCCGAAATTCGCTTTGAGTTTTAAAAGAATAGGAATTTTAAATTAATCATGTACTGTCTCTTTAAAAATTCGACTTTGACTATTCGACATCTTAAGCCTGCTGATCTGATCTTTTGACGTATGGGGAACCTCCTAGATCATATTTGGAGTCATTTAGTAGACTCAAAAATCAAAGTTTAAAAAAAACTTAGAATCGAATAAGAATTTTTGGGTAAATCCTATTTCCCTGAATTTACAAAATTCAATTTTAAAATAACTCCTATACACTCGAAATTCGACCCTTGATAAATCAGCCCCTTAATTTTAGAAAGTAAAAGTTACCCCACATGTATTTTATTTTTGAAATAATATGGTCACCCAATTGCATTTGCGTTTGAAATGTATGATCAAACACACATTCTGTGGGTACTATCCTGGTTTTCTTTCAAAAAGCTTACATTTGCCTCTTTATTTGATTATAGAATTAAAAAGTCACAGTTGACCCCTATTTTATTCTTTTTTTAAAGTCTTCGTTATACAGTTTTTTTTGTTAAATTTAGAAAGTTGTGGTCAAATACACCCTACAATAGAATATTACAATGATACAATTTTAAAATTACACGAAGAAATACATTCAGCTTGACTTGGCTTTCTTTCATGTTAGTTTTTATACATTTTTTGGTTGACTCCCCATTATATTATACATTAGAATATTATCTTATTTGATATTAATTTATGTATTATAAAACATTCCACTCATTCAATTTTTAAAAACCTTAACATTTCCTCCCCATTTTCTATAATTATACAATAGAAACTACCAAAAATGTTATTTTACAAACATAAAATCTCTCACTAAGAGAAAGAAATTAAGTTTGACTTGGCTTTTCTTTCTAGTTTGTTTTTGTTTTATACATTATATTATATTCTACACTAGAAAAATTACAATAATCTAACCTTTTAAAATTCACATTTAAAAATTCCAATTTCCTGACTCTCCTTTTTGTTAATTTAGAACATTCCACTCGTTCCAATATTTAAAAATCTTACAAATAAAAACCTTGGTTTTCTGTAATTTTACAATAAAAATAATTAACAGCAACCTAAATTTGATTTTACAAAGTTACAACCTCTCACATATTTACTTATTTAACAAAAATGAGATCATCCACATTTTTTCATTACTATATGAAGAAATACATTCAGCTTGACTTGGCTTTCTTTAGTTTTTGTAAAATGTTTGGTGGACTCCCTATTATATTTTACACTAGAAATCCAACCATTTAAAATTCACATTTCCCAACTCTTACTTAATTTGGAACATTCCACTCGTTCCAATTTTTTAAAATCTTACAAATAAAAACCTTAGAATTGGTCTTGATTTTCTGTAATTGTACAATAAAAAAAGTTAACAGAAACCAAAATTTGATTATTTATCACATATTTGAAAATGTGATGTTTAGAGAGTTACCGTTTCCTCTGTTTCATGCAACATTACAGCCACTGTAGAAATTTCAGTATCAGACGGGAAAGGGTTAATGCGGGGGGGGCTGGTGTTTAAGGCAAAGGGGTAGCGGGTACATTAGTTGCCCAGTCTGCTATAGAAGGAGGGAGAGTCGCTGGCGGTGAGGCGATGGATGGATTTCTGAAACTTATTTATTTAATTATGAAAATAACACTCACCCCTCTTTTTATCAATTTTTTTTAATCAATCTTTTTATCAATTTCATTCAAAAATGGGTTTATTTAACCCCCCCCCACACACACACACACACTCACACTTGATAAAAAAAAGACTTCAAGTTAGTGAGTAAATGCCACATTTAATAAATGATTCCTGGTGAGGAAAGGGTCACTACTAGTGAGAAAGTATTTCATTGGCAGGGAGGTGCCTGGCAAAGAAGGGGTTACTACAAGCAGATTCCTGGCCTTGAGGCTATAACATACAGACATCTCTTTATAATTCAGGGTGTTAATAGGTTATTTTCACACTGCGCTGCTGATGCTACGTTACCATGGTACCCGGATTTACATCCCACCCCTGCTGTTGCCTGGATACCGTTGTAACTCCAAGTCCTGGCAGGAAGGAAAGGTTTCTAGAGTGGCCCTAGAGAATGGCAATTGTGGGGTCACTTAAGGCAAGGGTTTTTTTTTAATTTTAATATAGGGGAACTAGATAAGAAGGGGGGGTTGGTCTGGACAGGGGAAGATGGAAGAATAGGCAAGTAGCATACTGTATTTTGAACTTGATATATTACTTCACTTTTTACCAACCCCCCTAATTTATTTCCCCATTCCCCCCCCCCCTGGGGGAGGGGGGGAGGAGTTACCCCATCAGTAAGTAAAGAAATGCCAGTGGGTTCACAGGGAGATTGTCAGCTTCAGGGCAAGAGGGAGATACAGGAGACTTGAGAGAATTGTGATGACTGGATGTCACTATTCAACCTTCCCATTCAAAGCATCATGTCACCCTATTATCTTCCCCCCACAACTCACCCAGCAACCCTGCTGGATTTGGGAAAACTGGTCCTAGCATCTCATTCACTATCAAAGCAGCCAGATGCTTGGTATCCATGGAAACCAGAGAACACGCTCCATGGCAACCACCCACTCACCCTGATTTATCTGTACGGTTGCCAGGTAACCACTGTGACATCATCAAATTTCTGTGTAAACAAAGGAATGGGAGGGGTGCAGAAGCTCCCCAGTAAGCCTATGGCTGAGGGGCAGGGCCAAAAAATGGAGACAGGGGGTAGAGGAAAAAGAGATAGAGCTATGGAAAATAAGAGTTCAGAGACACAGGATGAGGCGTGATAGAGACATGATGGGAGATGATAAAAAGATATTAGTGATGATGAGGAGAGAAATGGAGGGAGAAGAGGAGGAGGAAGAGAATGAGAAAGACATAGAGTGTGGAAAGAGAGAAATATGAGAGAGAGAAAAGTGGAGAAGTGATAAAGAATATGAGAGAAAGAGAGAGGGAAGAGAAAGAAGGAGCTGGGTCAGTGAGTGGGTGGGTGAGTGAAGGTAACTAGTAGATAACACTGAGGAGCTGCTGTGAGATGCTACAGACACTCACTATTACTTCTGGGGCGTGTGGGGGGCTGTCGCTGATCTGGGTCCTGGAAATGCCAGGGAATATTCTGACTCCCAGTCCAGATCTGCTGATAAGGGGACAGTGACAGAAAGCTAGGGGTAAGAAGTGAAAAAGGAACTTATCAGGTGAAACAAGTGGGTGGCTTGTGGGTGGATTGAGGTATTAGAAAGGCACCCAAGGCAGAAAAGGGAAGGAGAGAATCGGAACAAGGGGAAGAGAAAGAGAGAAGGGGCACAAGAGTAAAGGAGGAGAGAATAGGGAACAAGGGAATATGAAAGAGAGATGGGGAAATGAAGGAGAGAAGGGGCACAAGAGTAAAGGAGGAGAGAATGGGGAACACGGGAATATGAAAGAGAGATGGGGAAATTAAGGAGAGAAGGGGAACAAATGGAAGGGAAGGAGAGAAGGGGGTAAGAAGAAGTGAAGGAGAGAAGAGGAACAAGAGTGAAAGAAGGAGAGAAGTGGAACAAAAGTGAAGGAAGGAGAGAAGGGAACACAAGAGGAAAGGAATGAGAAAAGTGGAATAAGATTGAGAGAAGGGGAACAAAGGGAAATGAAGGAGAGAAAAGAGGAAGGGAACTGGAACAAGTGGGAGAGAAGGGGACCAAAAGTGAAAGTAGGGGATCAAGAGGAAAGGAAGGGGAACAGAGGGGAAAGGAAGGAGAGAAGGAGACCCAGAGGAAAGGAAGGAGAGAAAGGAAAAATTCAGATACATAGTAGGGAGATGGTTGAAGGAAGGGGATTGTAGGGGAATAAGTCTAATTGGTGTATAAGGGGGTAAAATGAGAGAGGGCAGTCAAGGCAGGGAGTTCCAGGGATGAGTACAGAGAAAGTGGGGGGCAGAGGAGGAGGAAGAGTAGATGTGTGGGGAGGGGAGCTAAGAGGTTAGTGTCGGAGCAAATGGGGTAACATCATTGAGTGAAGACAAGGAAGGGAAAGACCACAGGTGGGGTGGGGAGAGGGGATCCCCTGTTCAGACAATTAACCCTTTGCTGCACATCGTTGCTCAGCGCTGGAAGATGAAGGAACAAGTGTGACATTTTTCTGTGACGAACGCTACTCAGCACACAATGTTCTGCTAAATTGGGAGGTTGCCATGGCAATGGTGTTTGTGCTCCAGAATCTCATCCTCCTGTTAGTCCAACAAGCAGTGGTGACAGCTCTATATCCCCCTGTATGAGATCCCCCAAATTCTGCCTAAATATCCCAGCATGCACTGCTCTGCCTTATTGCCCAGCGTTCCTACAGCCAAGAATGGCACCATTTTGCTCCCATATCCCAGTAGTGCTGCACAAACAACCTATTTTCAGGCACCCCAATGATACACTACTCTTCTCCAATATTTTCTCCACATGCCCCAGTGTGAACTTCTCCAACATCTATCCAAATGCACCAATCAGCCCAGGAGCCCCAAAAATCTACTGGTTTACCCCAACATCAGTTTATAGAACCGAGGCAAATGAGATTATCTAAACAACTTGTTGGCCATGTTTGGCCACTTCAGGTCTATTCCCAGTTTGAAGTTGGTATTAAATGGATTGAGAGACACGCTGTTGTTATCCCTGGTGTGTGGGGGGGGGTATATGGGATACACAAGGGTGGGGTCTGGGATAAGATAACATTTGAGGGGTACTGTTGGGTATAGACATGGTGCGACATGTAGATCAGAAGCCAGCTGTGTGCTGATTCTTCCTTTAATCCTCCAGCAAAATCCTACGGCCTCCCCTGCTAATCCCGGGATTATCCAATCAAATCATAATCTCCCTCCTCCCAGCATGCAATATGGCTACCTGGATTAGTGGAGCTGAGACATTATATGGCAAAGGGAGACCCAAGGAATGTAGGGTAAACATGAGACTGGACTTTGTTTGGACTGGATTTTGTTGAAATACCCAGACTCCTTAGTGCAGCACAAGAGGTCAAATACATGCAACCAATCTCTCCAACCTCTAAATGGAAGGTTGTCCAGCCTGTCTTTTATCAGGGGATGCCGGAAGTTGTAGTGTAGAGACCCCAAGTAAAGTGCCTTGTTCATTACAAGATCTGGGACACCCTACATGCTTTTAATTGTAGTTCAGAGCGATTGAAAGAGAATGATAAAAGGATCCCCAAGGAGAAGATATTGGGTGGGGTACAAGAAGTTTTAGATGTCTTATTTCTTTTTTTAAAGGGAAAGTAATGACTGAATTAATATTTAACAAACAATTATTATTATTATTATTATTAGTTAACCTCTACCGGTCTTGGGAATGCTTAATATACCCCCCCCCCGCTTCCCCATCAATAAGATTGGCATAATTCTAAATTTTATTGGCTGGGCCATGGCACCTCCACCTGGCAGCTGTTATACTTGGCTACGTACCATACATCTATCAATACGTTTCTGCATCTTCTACCAGTTATATTGGGATTAGGAAAGAAGTTTTGCTCAGGAGCAAATTTTCAGCCAAGCAGGAATCAGTTCAACAAATCTTGTATATAATTACATTACATTGTGCCTGTATCACATCATCCATTGAGGGCAACAGAACCAGCTATTTTTGTAACCAGCGCTGAACTACTGATGATTGCTCCCATTGGTTGTAACTTGCTACCACAGGGTGAATGCCTGAAGCTCAGATTAGATGGAGACAGTAGGGCAAGATGGAGACAGTAGGACAAGATGGAGACAGTAGGACAAGATGGAGACAGTAGGACAAGATGGAGACAGTAGAACAAGATGGAGACAGTAGGGCAAGATGGAGACAGTAGGACAAGATGGAGACAGTAGGACATGATGGAGACAGTAGGACAAGATGGAGACAGTAGGACAAGATGGAGACAGTAGGACAAGATGGAGACAGTAGGACAAGATGGAGACAGTAGGACAAGATGGAGACAGTAGGGCAAGATGGAGACAGTAGGACAAGATGGAGACAGTAGGACAAGATGGAGACAGTAGGGCAAGATGGAGACAGTAGGGCAAGATGGAGACAGTAGGACAAGATGGAGACAGTAGTACAAGATAGAGACAACAAGATAAGATAGAGACAGAAGCCGTGTCGGACTGGCCCGGCAGGACTAGACCCCCCTCTCCCAATCTAATTTTAGATAAAAAATTGTGAAGTGGTACGCAGCGCCCGGTGCCGTGCAATGACATCATCACCCAACGGCAGCCCAGCGATAGGTGAGGGGGGGTCGGAGGGGGTGAGGGGGTCAGCGGGGGGCCCTGGACGACAGTTCCGGTGGGCCAGGGCCCCCCAGTCAGACCCTGGACAGAAGGACAAGATGGAGACAGTAGGAGAAGATAGAGACAGCAGCATTAAGTATCGTCCCAGTTAGATTCCTGAATTTTGCCCCACTTGTAGGAGACCCAAGGCCCAGCACTACCCCTGCCCTAGCCATTTGCATCCCCCCCACCCCGCTGAGGACACAGCCAGTGCTCGCTCCCTTCTTTCCCTTTCAGTATTTAGGCCAGTGTCTCTCCTGCAGGTTGTACCCATCTGTGTTGTTTGCCCCTAGATCCAGCCCTACCTATAACCTCCGCATCTGCCCTACCTAT
>JAMBMQ010000033.1:213822-224852 GCA_024363595.1 Xenopus borealis | reverse complement strand
AGAAGCTTCAGCTTTCAGAGCATAGTTAGGCGTCTTTGTATCACAGGCAATGGCATATGGAGCAGGGTTTATAGCATTTATGTGACCAGTAGTGACCCCATTACATTTACATGTTGCCCCCTGCAGGCAGTGGATGATGTGAAGCGAGGTTACATCAAGGCAGAAGACAAATCTTACCAGTTGCAGAAGTTGTGTGAGCAGCGCAAGATGTTGATGGTGAGAGCAGAGTTGGCTACACTGACTGGAGTGGCCTCCACTAACCTTTCTCATATCCGCCCCTTTACTCTCCAAGCTGGAGCCACCTTCTTCGATCCCATGTGTCTCTTCATTTTTTAACCTTCCCTGCATGTCAGTCTAAACTGTCAGCACCTTCCAAGCCTCGCCGCACACCAGCAGCCATACACCTTCCACTTACCTCTCCTTCCTCCACTCGTCTTTCTTCTGACCAGCTCTTCCCCTCATCTCTACCCTCCCTTAGTATCTGAATATGTTGAGGGGCTGTGATGGCTATAACGAGATTATCTTCCCGCACTGCGCCTGTGACTCCCGCAGGAAGGGACACGTGGTCACCTCCATCAGTATCAACCACTTTAAACTGTTGGCTTGCACCGAGGAGGGACAGTTAGAGGTGCGTAGGGGTCATGGTGGGGAAACTGTGGGCCAAAGTATCAACCTCTGACCTGCTCGTGTCGCATTACAGAACCAGGTGATTGCGTTTGAGTGGGATGAGATGCAGCGGTGGGACACTGACGAGGAGGGAATGGCGTTCTGCTTTGAGTACGCCCGAGGAGAGAAGAAACCCCGATGGGTGAAGATCTTCACTCCTTACGTGAGTATGAGGGAAACCCATCTGTGGTGGCCTCTTCCTCCAAGACGTTTCTGTGACCCAGAACTATGGTCTCTTTCTTTACAGTTCAACTACATGCACGAATGCTTTGAGCGGGTTTTCTGTGAGCTGAAGTGGAGAAAAGAGGTAATTGCCACTCACTCTTGTGCCCACGTACTGTCTGCCCAAAGGTTGAGGGCACTAGGGCATCATTTTTTTCCCCAGAAAAGCAGTAAGAGGTCAATGGGGGGCAAATGCAGTATGGGTAAATTATTGTGTAGTGGGTTGGGGGGGTTCCTTTGAGTGTTTAGCGAGTTCTGGGGTTTCTTCTAACGCCTCTCTTTTCTCGCTAAGGTTGAAGAAGAGGTGACCGACAAGGACAATAAGAATTGCAGTATTGACAGTACATGCAGCAAGGTAAACACACCTCCTCCTGCTCGTTCTTAGGGGGCGGGGTCACTGTGGGACTCTAACACTTTGTATAACCTGCCTTCTCTCCTCTGCAGAATATCTTCCAGATTGTACGGCTGCAGCAAAAGGACACCAGCACCTAGCACTCTTCTCTCGGCGTGAAATTACTGAGCCCCACCCCTTTTCCTCGCTGCGGGGCGGAGCTCCGTAACAATGTAACACAACATTCAATTGGCTTGGCCAGGAATGAAACCAATGGAGGTCACGAGCTGATGCGACCCCTGTTGTAATGCATTGTGGGGAGGCGGGCGGGGGCAACTGAATTTACACACAAGCATTTTACCTCCCGTCAGGATCCATTTCAGTGTCCTTTAAACATCCGAGCAAAGTCAGTCCAATGTCTGATTCTGTCACTTGCTATGTAATGCTTTCTTGCCCCCGTAGTGTAGTCCCAAACGTATTGTCCCCCCATTAACACTACTACTACCCCTCCTTCCAGTTCCAGAATCCGTCGCTGTTCTCCTTGGGGGAGGGAGATGAAAAGCCACTCCTCTGCTGGCCAATCAGGAATTAGGACTGTGTCGTACGTGCACAACTACTGTGTGAACATGTACATACGTATATTTATATCTGAGCAACACACATCCCTATTGTACGCATGCACCGAAATGTGGCTGCTTCCAGGAGTCCTTGGGGAAAGACCCCATTAACGAGCCATAAAAAGGAGCAATTAAGACTGACGGAGGCCCTGCTTTGGGGGCCCACCCATTTCATTATTATCCCTCGTTAATCTCCGTGCTTTTCATTGGTAAAGCTCCTGATTCTACCCTACAGCATGGAACGGCCCAAACTCCCCCTGTAAATAGCAAATAAATCCTTTATACATTTCATTTCGGCTTCGCTCTCCCAGGGAAGAGTCTCTCTCCTTGTGGAAGCAGATCAGTATTTGAGACTTATGGAAATGTTTCTGTCAGATGGAGGTTGTAGAAGGTTTCCTTTCGGAGTTTAGAATAAACCTTTTGTTACCGAATGGGTTAAGCCAGGAAAGTATTGTATCCTTTTGCATCTTCCTCTTTGTGCAGGGAGTGAGTAAGAGGAAGGAAACGCACATTTGGAAGGGACAGCCCAACACATGACATTCCTCTCTGCTGCTGGCCCAGGCACTTTGCCATTTAATGATTTACAGCCCCGGCAAGAAGTGGTTATTTGTACCCTTAGTGGCCTGCATGCGTCAAACCCAGGAACCCCCCAGCTACCCGCCCTATTGTACTAGCAGAACTCAGATGTAAGATGGGCAGGTTGGGCACCATGGTGAATTGAATGTAGGATTATGTCTATTCTTTTGCACACAAAGATTATGGAATCTGTTTCACCAAACAGCATTTAATTATATAGAGGGTTAAGCTCAGCCCATGTGATCCACAGGAGTGTGAACTGGTGGGAGGAGGAGGTAGTGCTGTTAACCTGTTGTAAGGCTGCAGCATCTAAGGGGCTCACAGGAAGGTTATAGGTCAGTCTATCCCGGCTTGAGTCCTGAACTAATTCCCTTTTATGCAGGGGACTGGCTGCTTTCTATTGCTTAGATTTCAGCATGGCAGCATGATTGTATGGGATCTGGTCTCGATGTTCCTTGTGACATCTGTAGAAAGTCACAACAGCAATAAGTCACCAGTATGGGACTTCATCAATAAAATGAGACAGCCCCTTGATATGTCTCTTAAGAAAGTGAAATGGTGTCCTGAAGAAGTGGAGGCCTGCAAGGGCCCTATAGACTGTAGCCCTGAGAATATTCCTGCATGGGTGCCAAGGATCAGTCCTGTAGAAAAATATTAACCATCCAATGTGTTCTCCTGAAATAGTTCCCTTTAAAGGACTTCTGTAGACAATGGTAGGCTTGACTTGTTAGACAGATAGGACGCTGCAAATCAACAGGAGAGCAGATAGGGATCCTGCCGAAGGTGCATTGAGTCTGCTAGTAGAGGACTTCTGCAGAGATTCAAAGACTGGTCATTGGGATAGGGATCCTGCAGGAGTACCTTAGACTGTCGCCTGGAGAGAAGACTGTCACCTGGAGACAACTCGTACATAGAGTGATAAACTGGTCATTAGGGTTCCTTCAGAAGAACTTTTAGAGGACACAGAGAATCAAAGATGGTCATTGAGCTATGTCTCCTGCAGGAGAACTGTAGACCTTTTGAAGATTTCTTCGGAGAATCATAGAGGCTCATTGGCATAGGTATTCAGCAGGACAACAGTCATCAGATATGTTCTCCAGAATCCGTTCCCTGTATGAGACCGTTGGACCTGTCCGCTGTAGGGATCAGTACAGGCTGTCACTTGTGGACCCTGCAGGGAATTGTGTGTTTAGCAAGTCGCCCAGAAATTACTCCTGCAATGGGGGGACCCTTTTTCTGCCCCAAGGGTGAACTTTCTAGTCCCCATCTTTGCTCACTGCGCACTGTTTGTTTTGTCTTTTAATTTATTTTTATTTTTTTTTTCTTCCTTCGAGAAGGAAACTAACCGTTTTTTTCCGGGCAGTGTATATTTTCCTGCTGTTTGAAGATGGCAAAAATGTTTAATGAGAGAAATCTCCTGACTCACATCAGTGTTTTTAATTTGTCGTTCTAGAGCTAACCACTCATGTTGTTTGGTAACAGTCACCATAGTGTAATTAATTGTAACATATTCTTTTAAATAAATCCGTTTATTGATGAGACTATACTTGCTTTGTATACGTACCTGTGCTTGGGTTCGTGTTGAGGGTGCCTGGCTTAGCATGGCAGGTAGAGTTTCAACATTATATTACCTTCAGCGAGATGCTTTAGGAACTAGCTTCCAGCCTACTTGGCAAATATATCTCTGGTTACCTTATATATGTCCCCAGTGCATTTGGAAAACAATTTGGAAACTCACACACATATGGGTACAATTTTATATAGAGGCAGGATCTCTTACACTTTGGCTACTGGTGGGATGTTGGGCGGCACTGGGGAGAACCAAAGGTTACCAATTCTTTCAGATACCTTGTAATTTATAGCAAGGGGAGGACATAGATCATTTTGGCATGTTGTTTGAGAGGGGGTGAGATTGTTTCTCCTATGCAAGCTGGTGGCATCACATGTGAACATCTCAAACTCTTGATTCTGTGAGACTGAGCTGTTGCTTGAATCACCCATTTATTATATATGTGGCCTCCATGTAGTCTGGATGTACCTGAATAGCTCCAACGCTTGGAATGCTGTGTGGTCAGCTCTGAGCCATTCAGCAGAACAACGGACCGTCTTTTAGATTGTAAGCTGTAAGGGGCAGAACCCTCTTTTCCTCTGGAATGTGCCAGTATATTTATGTTCATTGTATAGACCACCCTCCTCTTTTGGCACATTACTGTTCATTATAATGGTGAATAGAAGAAATGAAGGTTGGTGAGTAAGAGAAGGTGGTATTGCTGTATTCTGACCAGTGGCCACTGGGGGGAGACCGATATCTGATAGAACTTCTTTGATCTTTGCTCTTTAGAGCTTACCATTCATTTTATTTCATATTCAAGAATGCATTGTCTTGGCCTCAGTAAACACATTTTTGTGGTGTGGGAAGCTTGTCTAACCTTAGGAGGAGCTGGCCAATGTGGACCTGCCTGATCCCCAAATAAACCTATACCCATAGTATATGGATGTTGGTCAAGAGCAGAGGGCCATCATACGCACAATATATGTTTATAGCCATCTTTACTGTGTACAGTTGCAACACTCAACATCCCTCTTCCAGCACAAGGATCTCTCATAGACAACTGCCCTACACCACCTATATCTCATTTGACCATCTTCTAAGATATCCACCAGTTTGGTGAGGCCAGAAAACTGAATATTTGATCATCCACAACTGGATCATGATAGAGCCATTCGGAGAGGACCTCTTGCATGAGAGGCTTCTTCACCGTTGAGTTCCTTTTAGCAATATTCTTGATATTGAGGGGTACAGTTTTCTGAGCCCATAAATCAAAACATATGATAGTGGATGTCGGACAGAAACCACAAGCAGATACTTCATCAAATTTATTTAATTTAGACAGAAAAAATGTAATTCCAAATAAACCGCAATAAATAAGAAATAAGTTAAGCATTATATAATCATAGGGAATTGGTCATTTATAACCCCAGCCCCCCACCTGTTTATATTATATTAAAATACCCTTTCCCTGCATACCTGCTCGTCTTAACCAAAGGAAGAAAAACAAAATTAAAAGTTCTAGAGTTTTTACGATAAAATGGCAGAGAATTTTTTCTTTTTTTCTTTTTTGTTTTCTCTCGTCGCAAACAAAATTATGTACAATTCCGGGAGATTTCAGAGACTGTAAACATGTTTAATCCTTCTGCACGATTAGCGGCAACTCTTCGGCTATGACCTCTGACCCCCCCCCAACTTAAACAAAAAACCCCAATGGGGTACAGAGAGGAAAGGGCAGTCAGTGCCTTTCTACAGTCATCATTAGCCATCCCCAAATTAGGGTTTGACCCCTTGTTAGCCAGATGCATTTTCCATGTAGTGCAATGACATCCTGGCATTTAAATATCTCAAGTGCATCTGAAGTCAGCATTCTGCTGTAAATGAACCCCCATGTGATTATCACTTCCAGGGTATATGGCAGATAAAGCATTGGTTGGAGTAATGTTCTGCAGGGCAGTAGAAACTAAGTGGTTGTCGGCGAAGCCCTACTAGACAGGCTTTTCAGAATCTTCCTAGAGGAAGTTGTGCAGTTGAATGTTCTGCTGTAGTATCTATTATGGTTTGGTAGCATTCTCTGTAGGAAGGTTTATGATCTCCAGGAGCAACCAATCAAAAAAAAAATCTCTATGGTTCTATAGAGGGACAGTATTTTTTTACCGGGGTTCATATGGTTGACATATACTCCACCGCTGGGTGCACTGACTTTTATCTGATAAGAAAAGGTGGTAGGTAAAGCTAGGCTTCTGGATGACCATCAAGGCCAGGAGTCTTGTACTTTTCTTTTTTATAATGAGAACGTTGGGATAAGAAGATATTGCACACTAAATCCCGTACCCTCCATCCTATATCCTATTTACACAGCAGCCTTTGCTGCCTGGACTATTCTGAATAAATAGCTAGGGGCTCTATTGTGTGCGCTATGCTCCCCCGCCCCTTGATTCTGAAGAAATATACATCCCATCCCTGTGAATATGAAGCTTAAACTCTTGCCTGTGGAATATGGAAAAAATATCTCAACTTCTAGTCTGCCCAACACCTGTGAAGAGAAATTTACCATCAGCTAAACACATTACCTTGCCCACAAAAAAATGGAACCTGTGCCTGTACAATCGCACTTTTGCGGCCAGAGGCCTTAACCATCGTCTTCAACTTTCTGGATTTTGGTAGGTGAGTCTCAACATGAAAAAAATCCACTCTTCTGTGTGGATTTAGTTCCTCTGATCTCTCATGGACATTTATTAAGACATGTACAGAGAGTCAGGAATGTTCTCCTACATCTCCGGGGGAATGGATATGTCTGAAGGTCCTTGCTGGTTAATAGTTGGGCAACCACCAGGTTTGAGATTTCCCCTGAAGAAAATGTTCTCCTTGGTCCAGCAGCAGTAAAAGTTTTTGAATCCGTTCTGAGGTGTCATGAGAGAGAGAGTAGAAAGTAGAAGGGACTGGAACCAGGATCCCCTTGCACCCCAAAACATATACACACCCTGAAATACAAAGCAAGAAAGGACATTTAAATACTATGTCAGTGACTGTCAAGAGTCTCCTTGCACTGCACAAGATCAATAGGCCAACATGCCTTTTACACCCTCCTCATCTGGGTTTGAATCATGGGGGATTGGTTGTCTTTAAAAAAAAAAAATTGGCAAGAAAGCAGGATGGGGGTGGGCAATAAGGAAAGTTAATAAATAGGAATCAAACTAGAGTAGATAAATTTCCATTGTAAAATGAAGACAAAGATGGGAAAGAGATGAAAGCTAGTTTGGGAGAAAGATAAAAAGAAAAGGTGGACACTAGATGAAGAGTCTACAGTGAATGGAAGATAAAGTCTTTAGTGTAGGAGACATACAAGGACAAATAGAGAAGAGATGAAGAGAAAGAAAGTTACTTCAGTTAAAAGTCAATAACAGAGAATGAGGTAAAGCTACAGAAATATGGTTGTTGAAGAGAAGAAAACAATTGTTTAGGAGAAAGGGAAAGGTGGAAGCTAATCTACAATGAATTGGTGAAAGGGTTCTTGGTCAAGGGTAGAGAAGGAAGAAGGGCTCAAGAGGAAGAGAAGTAAAGCTGCTGCACATGACAGAGAAAGACAAAGCTACAGTACAGAGTAATATATAAAAGAGATGGTTTAGAGAAAGTTACTGAAGGGAGAAGAATGTTTGTGAAGGGAAAAAGTAGATAATTATGGATTCTATGATAAAGGAAAATGGTGTAATAGAAAGAAAGCTAGAATAAAAAAATTAAGGCAGTGGTAGAATTTGATGACCTCTATTTATAAAGGCTAAACCACATGTTTAAATAATTGGTTGGTCTGTCAGTAATGTTAAACTTTGACCCACTCATAGAAAAAGGGCCATTAGTGTCATTGTACCAATAATGATCTGTAAATGATACATGAGGAACATAGATAAATGTTTATGGAGGCTTAATGGTGAGTTTGGAAACTGAGACAAGCAAAAGTTTTGATTGCAGTCAATAGAACATAGGAATATTTTCTAAGTGTTTTGCCAGTTGTGGATTTAAGTAGTGATATCACCCAGAATTCAAACCAACCAGATGAGAAGAGAGCACAAGCCACAGGACCCCAGACACAGCGTACACCCCATTCACCCAGAAATGCTGCTGAAGATGCCACAAGGCCGGGGAGAAGGGTTGGAGTCAGGAATCACACTCAGTGTCTACATAGTGCAGTTTGAGGGCACCATATCATTGCTCACTCATTGTGTGCTCTTTCTTCCAGTAGGTTTTGGAAAGTCCTTAAATTTGCATAAAATATCTGAAACCTAAAAGGAATGGCACCTCCTTAAGTCTTTAGGGACATGATATATTCTTATTCACCCTTCAGAGTCCTCAATCCCGATGTTCCTTCATTCTACTGCTGCTCTTCATTGAAGACCCTTTGCACCAAACTGGTATATCTTTCACACACTATTTGCCTATATATCCTCGTACAAATGCAGCACTGGTTGTCAACTTCACTGACCAATGGTCCGATATACTATTGGTGAGTCCCCCACTGGAATCTGGTGGATCTTTATCTTTCAGTGACCAATGTTTTTGGCTATTCTTGCAGAAAACTGACCTTACCACAGATCTCTTATCTTTGTGTAATAAGTCTCTGGAGGTAGAAACTAGTGGTAGATAGAATGTGGGGTGACACCTGTTGGGCATTACTTGGTTCAATTCTTGTCACAACTGAAGGGGTGCAACAAATTAAGCAATCTGCTGGAAAGCAGGGGGTAGACGCAGTTCTCCAAGACACAGAAGGAAGGTAGGAAAATGGGGCAGTGAATGTGAGAGGGGGGTGAGGACAGCAGGACATCATGCAAAGGGTGGGTTAGGGAGCTTAGGAAATTCATTATGGCAGGTGAGTACTACAAAGGTTCTCGTCATGCACCTACTTACTATCCCAGACATATATGACTTTCAGTAGGATCCACCCTAGCCTTGTCTAGTCGGCCCTTTTTATTATAAAGCTACAATAAATCATCCTAAAATGCCTTTCCTTCGTAAATTGCCTTCTCCATCCTATTTTTAGCCTGCAATTTAGGCTTGTTATATCCACACCCGTGAGGAACATCGCCTATATTAGCAAATATGAATCTTGCTAACTCCATCCTTGATTCCCTGCCCCCATATGAGCCTAGCCAACGAAATCCAACAGTCTCCATTTCCCTAAGTGCAGCCTAATGATCAAATCAGATGGACAGGATCAGTTGGAACAGTGTTGGAATGAGGGTTTCAGGAAGGAAAACACATCAGCCACAGGGAGGGCAGCTCAAGCCAAAGTTCAAAGTGCACAGCCCACAGTTCAAAATGCCAACAGTCTGCATTACCACAGCAAAGGGACAGCAGGGTGGTGGAAGAAGCACAGTGATATGGGTAGGGTAGTAGAGAGGGGGAAGAGCCTGAAGCCAAAAAGTATCAAGAGTCAAATTTACAAGTGATCAGTCACAATAGGTCTGTCTTGTTAGAAAGCAGGCGGCATCTTTTACCAAACGCAACCCCAAAATGTTTACAGCCTTAGGTATACAAATTTGTATTTCACCGAACAAGTGTATGGGTTCACACATCCATCAGCATCTCTCTCCAATGATCAACTCAAATCTTCCAAATAAAATATCTTTCTCTAATGAATGTTGTAGGCACTTCCAATAGTCAACTTGAGACTAGAACTACATATTGAGAAGTCTTCTAGTAATTTCTAATATCTGTAGCCTGTTTTTCAAGAGTTTTTGTTGTGTCTGCTGTTACCCTGGAAATTCAGCCGAGGGCTCCTCCCTTATGGCATGACCAAAACAAAATGGCCAAGTTTATGGTGACATATTGAGGTTGCGTTATGCAAAACATGGGGCCAACCAGCTTCATATCGCCCTGTAAAAACTACAGAGCACAAAGACAATAAACGGTTTTATACACAGCACATATAACTCCAAAATTACACAGCACTCCATGCATCCTATACATCGCTGGGAACTCCCCTGGAGCAGCTCCTCAGAGGCGGAGCATAAAACAGGAGGAAAGGAAGAGGAAGGGGAAAGATTCTCAAATACAACACGGTCATTCCATTGGATGCAACTTACAAGGGGCGCTGCTACTTGTCCCAGGGCAGCCAATGGACGTTAGGGTTACGTCATAGCGACAGAGTCATCTCATGATTGATTGGACCCTGGCACGAGGTGGGCAGGTTTCAAGCGGCAGAAAAAGAGAAGCTGTTTTTTTTGGTCTTGTGGTTTTTCTGGCAAATCTATAGAATATGGCTATATATACTGTATATTTAAATACATACATAATTACAGAGCAGTTTCCCTGATGTTCTTACTGGCTAGTCAGATATAAAGAGATATATATTTAATTGGAATTAAGTTTTTTTTTCTTTATTTTTATAAACTAAAATTTAGCAATTTCTAAATTTTAATAAAACAAAATATCCAAGTCATCATACACTGTGGTGTTTAATTTTATAGATTTTCACTGAAACATATATTTTTTTGTTGCCTTTTATACTATGGTTGCTATACTGTGGGTGGATTCCTGTTACTTAAATTTTTTCTATTTAATTATGAATATATATATATAAAATGACTAATTATTTTGGCAGACAGTAGTGATTTTAATGTATTTTTTTAAATTTGCTTGTCTCCACAAAAAAAACGAATCGTACAGGGGAAATATAGAGAATTTTAGTTTTGTAAAGTGTATTTAAAGTTATAATGACATCAATAACCTAATGGCAGCATTGAATTCCTTACATAAAGTTTTTATTAGGTTTCACATTACTTTTATGAAGCATAACATAAATAATATAATATTAAATAATATTAATAATATTAAAGATATCTCATCAAAGACCTGGAGCATTTACCTGCAATTGTCCTTGGCTCCCAGGGGGCGGATCTTTCCCTTATGGGCGGTGCTAAAGTCTGATGGGCAGGAGGAACTGCGTTCTGAACATCGCCTCCTACTGGCAATGTGCATGAATAAGCTTTGCCCTCTCAATTCCACTTAATGGAGTAAAGACCAAGTTGTAGGTAATGTATCCGGTCAGCAATCAGTTTATTATTATTATTTT
>JAMBMQ010000033.1:6785-22647 GCA_024363595.1 Xenopus borealis | reverse complement strand
GTGCTGAGGGGGCAGTAAGTACATTTATTGCAGCAGCTGTACTACATGTCCCACAATCCCCCCTGGGACACAGGGTTAGTGAGGAGGCGTGGGCTCCCAGTCTAAGGGCCACATCGTCTTCTGCCCAGGCTCCGCCCCTGGGACCCCAAACACATTGGGAAACAGCCAGGACCTAGCTCCTCCCCCAACTTTCACTTTCACTTCTTCTGCACTGACCACTCCCCCTAACACTGAGCCTTAAAGGGCTTGTGTACCTTTAAATGAACTGTTAGTATGATGGACAGAGGGATATTCTGATACAATTTGCAATTGCTTTTCATTTTTTTAGTATTGAAGGTTTTTTACTTATTTAGCTTTTTATTCTCCAGTTTGCAATGTCTACAGTCTGGTTGCTATGGCCCAAATTTACCCTAGCAACCATGCATTGATGTGCACAAGAGACTGGAATATGAATAGGAGAGGGACTGAGTAGAAAGATGAGGAATAAAAAGTAACAATAACAATACATTTGTAGCCTTACAGAGCATTTGTTTTTTAGATGGGGTCAGCGACCCCCCCCCTCCCCATTTGAAAACTGAAAGAATCCAAAGAAAAAGGCAAATCATTCGAACACTATAACAAGTAAAAAGACAATGAAGACCAGTTGTTTAGAATGAACCATTCTATAAAAAGCTAAAAGTGAACTTAAAGGTGAACCATCCCTTTAAGAGAAAGCCGTTGCCCTTACTGACAGTGGTGTATCTCGCGGGAGCCGCACATTTGCCCCTGGGCTAACAGGTGCCCCGGTTACTTTAATGTTTGTGTCTCTGACCTTTCTCCTCTCCCCCCATAGGAACCCAATGGTGACGGGAACCTCCGTGCTGGGAGTGAAATATGATGGGGGAGTGATTATTGCGGCGGACATGCTGGGCTCCTATGGGTCGCTGGCGAGATTCCGCAACATCTCCAGGATTATGAAAGTCAATGAGTCCACCATACTGGGGGCGTCCGGAGACTACGCGGATTATCAGTACCTCAAACAGGTCATCGATCAGATGGTGTAAGTTCCCCTTTATATTGGGAGGGGGGAGGTCATTCTACACCGTAATGTGGGACAGTCACCCCCAACTGTTGTGTTGCAGGATTGACGAGGAGCTGGTGGGGGACGGACACAATTACAGCCCAAAGGCCATTCACTCGTGGCTGACCCGGGTCATGTACAACCGGAGGAGCAAGATGAACCCCCTGTGGAACACCGTCGTTATTGGGGGTTTCTACAACGGGGAGAGGTGAGTGGGCTCTTGTGTAACCTACATCCATATCCAGTCTAGCCTGCAACTCCCTGCAACTCCCTGCAGCCTCTAAATACTGGAACAGACTCCGCCTCACACTGCCCAACCCAGTTGGCTTTTCCCAATCAGTCCTGATCCTGTTACTGTCTATGGGGCTTCCTTTCTACTGTCTCTTACTGGGGTACTTACCTCTATATAACACTACTGGCACTACAGTGGGGCAACTGCACCAATGGGGAGGGGCCTCTGTGTTTCTTATAATGTCTACTACTGTGTCATGCACATACCATTCTACTGGTAAAGATATTATACTCGTTACTCCTGTATCCTGTAGCATAATGCCCCCAAATCATATGTAACAGGATTACATTCCACTACCTGCAACGAGCAGATTTAATGTAGAATCATTTACCCACCAGCCTGAGTTATTCAGGGAATTCACTACCCCCTACTGTAAATGATAAGGATATTAGAAGTCACTGAGGGGTGTGACCATATAAAGGGTAAGTCCAGTTTGTATTGAAGTTCTCTGTTTGGCAGCAGATATGTTGGGAGAAGGGGAAAGTGTTTAGTGAGTATTAGACATAAGTAACAGTGAGTATGAGGAGTGTCAGGGAGAAGGTTAAATGGCAGAAGGTTTATTGGGGGCATAAGACAGACTGTCCGGGAGTTGTTGGGGGGTCACTGGAGGGGCAGTTATTCAGGAGGTTGGGATGGAGTTGGTTCCGCTGGAGATGAGACTGAATGGGTCAGATATGAGTTAATTGGTGTTTATCAGGTTATTACTTGTGCCCAGAGAGAGATGAATGCTCTGCCCCTTTAATGCCCATTCAGGTAATTGCACAGGCTCTGATATTTAATGTGAATTGTTCTGCTGTGCCAGGCTCACCCGTCTCCTGATACTGCCCATTGTGTTATCACTGACTGATAACTGCTTATTGCTTTGTCTCCTCCTGCAGTTTCCTTGGATACGTGGACAAACTGGGCGTGGCTTATGAAGCACCAACAATTGCTACGGGCTTTGGCGCATACCTTGCACAGGTACAGTATCTGACATTATGTGAGCTTGCAGTCAAATCCACAGGTTAAAGGGCAAGTAAAGTGCCAGTATATTGTGTGTGTAGTATTGTGGTATCCGGGCAGGCAGTGGTTATATCAGTGGGGGGTGAGTGAAACATGGCTGCTGTAGCAAGCAATCCGTACATCAGCTCCTACGTAATACACACTTAAAGACAAACTTACAGCTTTACTTGCCCTTTATTATGTTCTGTAGCCGCTGCTGAGGGAAGTAACCGAGAATAAAGCGTCACTGAGTAAGGACGAGGCGAGGCAGCTGGTAGAGCGCTGCATGAAAGTGCTGTATTACAGAGACGCCCGCTCATACAACCGGGTAAGTCATTCGCTCCATACAGCCGAGGGATATGGGGGGCCCTCCTGCAAGTAAAAACTCGTTTTATTCTTGCAGTTTGAGATCGCCACGGTAACAGAAAGTGGAGTGGAGGTGGAAGGGCCGCTGTCGTCTGAAACCAACTGGGAAATCGCTCACCTGATCAGGTAATGACCTGATTGACTGGAGGAGCGCCCCCTTGTGGCCAGTGGGCTCGAGACTAATATCGACTCTTGCTTTTCTCTTGCAGTGGCTTCGAGTGACCCCTCCCCCGGCATCGGTTTTCTTATTGTGTTTCTTTTCTTATGTAATGACGCTGCTGTTTTGTGATATTAAAAGTTGGAGACAAACGACAACTTCCTGGCTGTCACTTCCTTTACAATGACATCCTCATTGATCTCATCAGAAAGCAACACTAAGCTCCGCCCCCCAGATTGGCTGTTGCCTTGTAATGACCATGGAAGGAAGTTGTCTCTGCATCATGGCGCTGCTCCTATTGGTGGGTGGTGTCTATCCCCTGGGTGTGTGCGCTGAACACTAGGCATTGGAAGACGTGCCCTGCTCACAACCCAACCCTATAGACTAGTAAGGCACCGGCAAGCTTGGCCGCATTGGAGAAGCCTGGCCACATTGGAGTTTTTGGGTTCAAGCAAGAAGGCCCAACCCTTGGTCAGGGCTCCATGTTGCTCATTGCACAGACAGATGTCGTTATAGATAGATAGTTGTAGATATCTAGGGCACGTCATACATCTTCTCTGTTAATGTGAGGGTTTGGTTGGACTGATGCAAAAAGTTTGAGGGGCGTGGGCTGAACTTTAGGCTTCGTCCACCCCGGTTGTGACTTCCTAGTGCCCCACTTCCACCAGACTGGCTCCCTATTTATATAGGGTTTGTTTATACAGAGGCTTCTCTGTTTTTTAACTTTGGGACCAGGAAGTAGAATACGACTTTTCCTACAATTTTAATTCTTGCCCTTTTTATGCAAGAAAAAAAACCAAAAATCGTAATTCTTTCCTAATTAAAATAAAATGTGCCTACTCTTTCCAGCTTTCAAATAGGATGTGGGGGGTCGCTGACCCCTTCTAAAAACTTTTTTTGAAATGTTCCCGGAATATCCCTCTCTATGCTAGTTCATTTAAAGGTGAACAACCTCTTTCAAACAACAGGCAAAATGTATCCTGGGACCTGAACGTACTGAGCATCTGTCCCAAATCTGATTGCCCTGAGCAGAGGGTAAGTAGAGAGGGTAAGTAGAGCACACCCTGCAGCTGGGGCAGCAATGAAATGCCCCCTGTGAGTGTAGGTTGCCCATGCCAGGAGGAAGCTCTCGTGTGGGTGGCCATGTTTAGTGTCACATATATGAATAACGTACAACCCCCTTCTGGGTGGGGAAACTATTTTTGGGCGACGGGTGCAATTTTAGGAGGGAAAGGGTTATATTGGTGAGAGAATACTATAACTGTATCCTGTATCCGTTGTACTGGCCGATACAATAGATAAGGAAGGGATGGATGCCTGTTTAGAGAGAATCCAGGGCTGCGGAAATGAACGCAATACAAAATTGATCCAGGGATTGCAGCTTGGAGTCAGGAAGTGGATTTTACTGGAGACCCCCTTTCCTCTCTCGCTATATATATATATATATTCCTCTAGTCGGCCCCCCTGTCGGTGCACACAGGTTATGTCTCTCACCTCTGGAGGCAGGACAGAAGAAGACTCTTGACCCCTCCCGTAGTATATAATCTGGCTCCACCTCTCATCCACAGGTCTTTGTCTTGCCTTGGAGGTGTAGGACAGAAAAGTTACTTTTTTTTTTTCTTAAAGGAATACTGTCATAGGAAAATGTTTTTTCAAAACTCATCAATTCAAACTAATCCAATTCTCAAAAGAGCAATTTTTTTTTTAATATTCAATTTTGAAATCTGCAGGAGAAGTGATTAGGTATGCAGAGCTCCCTTCAAATCTCTCAAAATGGCCAACAAGGGGTTAAGTAGTCAGGAAGGAATTTTTCCCCCTCTGAGGCAAATTGGAGAGGCTTAGGATGGTTTTTTTGCCTTCCTCTGGATCAACTAGCAGTTAGGCAGTTAAAAAAAAAAAAGGTTGAACTTGATGGACGTGAGTCTTTTTTCAGCCTAACTTACTATGTAAGGTACCATGAGAGATAGGCAGGGAGGAGAAATCCAGCGCAGCACAATGGCTGGGTCGCCCTGTCGCCTTTTCTGGACAGGAATGGAAGTGGAGTTTCAGTTAGTTATTTCTTAATAAAGTCTTTGCTATTTAAAGTTTTATTTGTCTTGGTGTTTTTTTTTTTTTGATGTATAAAAATTTTTTTTTTGAGGTTACTGTTCCTTTAAGGACACTTATTGGTCTGCAAACCTGCAGAGGCACCTACCTTGTCACCACAGGGCCCCACTACTTCAGAGAGCAATTTTCTTCTCAGAGGGAATACCCACAATGATGAGGCGCAACTAGGGTTGCCACCCAGCCGGTATTTTACCGGCCTAACCAGTAAAACACCAGCCAAGGCCGGGGACGGTATTACAAATTTACCGGTAATGTAGCTGCCGGTAAATTTGAAATACCCCTTAAAAATGGCCCTTGCCTAAATCTAATAAAAACTTACCTTTCTCGCGTCTTCAGCCGATCCTTCGCGTGGCTCCGCTCCCTTTGACGTCACGCCCTTTTGATGTCACATCATGCCCCCTTTTGGCCCCGCCCCCCGGTATAAAAAATTTAAAAAGGTGGCAACCCTAGGCGCAACACCAACTCCCTTCTGGTGGTAAAAGAGCCAATGCTACAGGAGCAACTGTTAACATCTCATTTCCCCCCACAATTAGGGGACTTTTTGGAATGGATGAACTCTACTTTTCAAACCAATCCTCAGTCTATACCCTTGAACAGAAAGTGTGGGGCTCATGAGATCTGCTCAGACTCCTCGGAACCTGAAGATTCTCTTCCAGAGGAAGAAACGGGTCTGAGTGCATGTGACCTGCAGGTATCAGACTACCAAGATTCTGAATCAAACGGTGACCCAGCACAACCGAATGCCTTCACCAAACCAGAGGTCTCAGGCAAGCATTTAAAGGCAATGATGGAGACCCTAGAAATTAAAGATAAGTCCATAATGGTTTCTAAAGCGGATAAAGTGCTAGGAGTCCACCAGAGGAATATGTAATCCTTCCCCGTATTTAAAGCAATTTCTCAAACTATTGACACCGAATGGTCACAACCAAATCGCCACTCGGCATTAACCAAATGTTTTTATAATACTTACCCCATTCCAGAAGAGCAATGCAAAATATGGGATAAACAAGGGTTGATTCTGCATTCGTATGTCTAAACAAACTACCCTCCCAACGGAGGAGGCAGCTTTTAAAGACCCCACGGACAAAAAATGTTTATGTCTGGCAACAGCAGGGCTGGCACACACAGCAGAACACTGGGCTCAAAAGCTGATGGATCAACCACCTTCATCAATACAACAATAGTCTGCAGAGGTGGAGTAACTACACACTACCCTAGCATTCCTACTGGATTCAGCTTTAGAGATAGAGCAGATAGTGGCAAAATCAACAGCTAGTACAGTGGTTGCCAGAAGAACATTATGACTAAGTCACTAAGTCAGGTGACACAGCATCCAAAATCAAACTACTAAACCTGAAATAATCAGGAGATTCTCTGTTTGGGCCAGAGCTGAAGCAGATAATTACAGATATTTCAAGGCGTAAGAGCACCTTCCTTCCAATGAGAAAAAATGGGTGACTAGAATAGGCACATAAGTTTTCCAACATAAGGACCGTGGTCATCTCAGAATAGGAATTACTGTTCCTTTTGTTCCTCCTCCTTCCGAAGTACTTACTCAGGCCAGGGGATCCAGAAGGCCAGACCATAATGGCAGCACCCAGCCAGACAATCTATGAAGCCTGTCTCCCAAAAGCCTATATCTTCATGGCTGCCCACAAGAAGATCCAGCGTCAGAGGTAGGAGGCTGGTTAAGTAGTTTTCACTCCTGCTCAGAGACACGTCACCAGTGGCGTAACTACCAGGGCCCACTCCCTCTCGGGGGCCCACTGGAGAGGCTAGGAGAACTCCAACTCATGGGGGGGGGGGCTGGTGCCAATTCTGCACCAGGGCCCACCAGTGAGTAGTTACGCCACTGCACGTCACAGATCAGAGATCCTGCGAAACCAGCCACAAAATTCCCTTCTCAACCATCGCTCCAAAACCGTTTGTTCCATCAGTTGTCCATCAGTTGTCCATCAGTTGTCCATCAGGAGGCAGCAAAAGTCTTAACATGGGCAGAAAACACTGTGCCAGTTATCTCCGCAGAATTCATTCCCAGAGTCCTGAACTGGGAAGCAGACCAAGCAGAATGGGCACAGAGTACTTCTTGGGTCCTTCAGAACTTGGCTACATCTGAGCAAATATTTAAGGCAGCCACTTGGCCGTTTATTTTATAAATTGCATGTCCTTGATTCAAATTCGTCCGTGTTTGGTCACAATAGGTTTACAAGCAACTGCGGCACAGTAAACTCTCCACTACTTTAATTACCCACACAGTAAATCTTCATTGTTTTTTGATGAAGTTTAATGATTGCACAGTAAATGTCTCATAGTGTTAATGATTTCCATACTATATATTCCAGACTTATACAGAGTAAGGGGCAAATTTACTATTATTCCCCAAAATAAATTAGTTTTTACTTGATATTCAATTTTCAAATGCTAATCGAATAGTTTTAGGCTACCCTTTTATTCCATCATTCAAATGATTCGTACGATCGAAGTCATCGATCGTACAAATTCTTTTCGATCAGGACTTAGCCTCGGAAGCCTATGGGAGTGGTCCCATAGGCTTCTATTGCAATTCGGTAGGTCCAATCTGCTGAAGTAGGCAATCGAATAAACTTTAAAATTTAAATCCTTCGCTGATCGAATATTTGATCAATTGAATCTATTAGAATGTATTAGACCATTCGCTATTCGATGATTGAATATGCCAAAATTTGCATATTCGACCAATCTAATAGATCCTAAGATCGAAATTCGATCGAACTTCGATCTATTCACGTGAATTTAGTACATCCACTGACAGGAGGGCCGACTAGAGAAAACTTACTGGAAAATCCTTTTCTAGTAGGCCCAAACTGTCAGGTACCAGTAGTGCGTGGGACTTACTGCACTAAGTATTGTATGAGTGACTTTCTGACATCAGAACTACCACCAAGTCCATGGATACCACTGATCTCAAGTCCTTCTGATACTCTATAGTGGAGGTTGTTGGACACTTAAGCTTCCCTTTGCGGCCAACATTTAGCTTTATGAAGGGCAGTTCAAGTATATGATGCAGAGAGTATGAATTCAGACAGTGTGGGGGGGGGGGGGGGGTACTAGATGGGGAAAAACTTGGATTGTGCCAAGGTAGTGCTTCAGTTTCAGGGTACAAGGCTGCAGGGGGGCACTATGAGCAGTGGCTGACACAACAGAAAGCATCAAAATCTGGGGCTGGCACCGTCCCATCATGCTGTTCTGGTATAGAGTTTGGGCACTGCCCTTCTCCACAGAACCCATTACTGCAGAAGCACAGAACAAGCGCTGGTCCATTAACAAGTGTCTCACGAGGCAGTTTCAAGAGGTTTTACCCCCAGATTGTGATGTGATCGAGCTACAGACACTCTGTTGCACAGGAGATTTCTTATAGGGCATGGGTGGGGTGTATTTCACGTAAAACTTTTATTATAGTACCGAACCTTTAAAAATAGCAAAACATACAGCAGGGGAAGGGTTAACAGAACACTTTTTATATATATATAAAAAATTACATCTGAACCTAATAAAAAACACAGATCTGTCGCTCGGCCGTCTTTATTCTGCGTTGCACTTATAATACACCTCAATGGTTTGTCATATACACACAGACCGATTCATCCCTGCTGCTCTCTAAGCCTAGAGCCAACCTGTCCCAAAACAGAGTTTATTAGGGATAAATGACGGGAAAAGGTTCAAAAGGAGTAAAACCAAAAAATCCTCTCTGAACATGCATCACACTGCTGGGCTGGACCTGCTCGGCCTATTGCCAAAGACAAAGGAGATATATATATAAATATATATATAGGGACTAGTTCTTGGGTCCAGTAGCCCTTGCGCTGTTTTCCTCCAGTCAAATGCAGTGATTTCAATTGGGAAGGGTGGTGGGACATTATTTTTTTGGAAATCTCACCCATAATATATGTGACTATGTACAAAACACCCTCAGGATTGGATCAAGGGGCCCCACAGCAGATTGAATTCATCCAATGAGATTGGACCAGTCTAGAATTGCAGTGCTGCGGTCTCTGCCCAATCCGAGGTCTGCCTGGCTCGAGATTTAAATGAAATGCGAGGACTTTATGCCAGGACAGAAATGACCAGAAGCTTCATTTTTGGGTGAAGGGCATTACAAAACATCAGAATGGCCAGGCCTGGGAATCAGATTTTAAAGGGGCAGGAGAAAGAAAAAACAACTAGTCACCGTATTTCTCCTCTGCAGGAAACACCATGATTAAAAATGATAAAAAGTAATAAATGCTATTATTGTGGTGTAACTAATTCCTACATCCCAGCAGGACCAGGAATGCATTAACCCAACATCATACATTTTGGGGGGGGGACTAGGGGAATAAAAGTTTTGATATCACATGGGCTCTAATTCAGTCTCGTCAAATCCATAGAAAGATTCCATATCACTGTCGCCCTCAAAGAGCTGCTGGAGCACCTCCGGGTCCGTGAACTCTTCGGGCTGGCTGTCGTTGCACTGGTCCGTGTCCTCCTCCTGCTCCCCAATGCCCAGTTTCAGTTGGTCCTCTAACAAGTTAATGAGTTCCTCCTGCATCTCTGCGTTGCGCTTCGAAGTGTTTGCGATGCCGTCGGGTCCCGGGAGGACACTGGCCACCAGGAAGGACTGTTGGACCAGTTCTGGATGCTCGGAAATGACCTCCAGGACCTCAGCCAACCAGCACAAGACCAACTGCAAGAGGATATCACAGTCACAGGTGGCCTCAGCCATATCCCGGGCCTGCTCTCGCCACTTCTTCTGCAAAAAGTTTTTCAGTGCCCTCTTGATGCAGACATCCAGCGGTTGGATCTTGGAGCTGCAGCCAGAGGGTACTATAGCAGGCAAGGTGCAGGTAGATCCCATGATAGACAAGACTTTCTCCGAGAGGTGCGTTCGGTGGCAGTCTAGTACTGCCATTCCTTTGTTATTTGGACACTCTGTGTACTTCTGCCAAACCTGGGAGGACCACAGTTCTATGATTTCGTCATACATGTAACCGCCCTTTCTGGTCTCCAGGATGATGTTGTCGGGAATCTCCCCAGAGCTGTTGCTCTGTGAGAACACCAAGGTGGGCAGAAGACTCCCGTCGGCCAAGATGGTAACCACCACATCACACCAGGGCTCCCCAGTTCCCACTGTCTGTAAAGCGTTCTCCTTCCTCTCATCGCTGCCCAGCAATTCCAAGTCCAGGAAAAGCGAGATCTCATCAATGGCAGCGATCATGGACAAAGGGAGGTCCTGATTGTGAATCTGGCGCTGGACAAACTCAATAAATGTCTGGGAATTGGACTCCATTTCCTTGGGCAGGGGATGCGCCACAGCAACTTTGGAGTGAGTGCTCAGGTTGTGGCGAAGCATGAACCGCACTGCCCACTCATAGGAGATCTTGAAGCCCCCTTCCAGGGACCGCCCAATTTTGGTAGCTTTCTGGAAGAGGGTTTCCTCATTCACTGGCTGCTGCTGCTCTCTCTGGGCAAGCACCCACTCTGCCAGCTTCTCCTCCGCCTCTGCCCCCAGATATTTCCCCTCCAAAAGGTTGTCCTGGTTTTCCTCCTGAAACTGGAACCTCTGCAACCACCGTCGGATGCGCTGCGGGGAGTTGTGGAAATGCTCTGCAGCCTGCGGGATGTTGCAGCACAGAGCAAAAAGAACAACACGTAGTTTCTTCACACTCAGCTGCTCCTTCTTATTCTGAACTTCCTGCTCTTTCACCTCAACTTCCTCCCGCTTCTCCTCCAACTCGTCTACATTGATTGCATGGTCCGTTTTATCTGGGCTGGGAGCCTCGGAAACAGGTAGTAATTCCTCCGACACCTTATCGCTGATTTCATCAGCATTTGGGCTGGAATTCTTCAATTCATCCTCTTGGGTTTTCGACACTATCCTTTAATAATGGGATGAAAAAAAGATCTCAATACAAAATAGGAATTATAAGGCAATTAATCCCTTTATGAGGTAAAAGAACATTGACTTTAACAGGAAGGGAAAAGCTCATGAGAGGCTTAGGCTGGAGGCATGGTGGGGGAACCAAATGCCCAAAAGCAGCACAAATAGCTGGAAATAGACCTTACCTTAAAAAGCAGCTTGAGGATGAACCTGAAAATAAATAATAACAAATATTAACAGAAGCACAGAGACAAGATCTACATTGTGAATATGACTTTAAAGGGGTGGTTCACCTTTAAGGTAACTTTTAGCATGCTAAAAAATGGCCACTTCTAAGCAACTTTTCAATTGGTCTTCACTATCTATTTTTTATATTTATTTGTCTTTTTCTTCTGACTCTTCTGCAGCTTTCTAAAAAAACAAATTCTCTGTAAGGCTACAAATTTATTGTTACCGATACTTTTTTTATTCCTCCTCTTTCTATTCAGACCTCTCCTATTCATATTCCGGTCTCCTATTCAAACCAATGCATGGTTGCCAAGGTAATTCGGTCCCTAGCTACCAGAATGCTTCAAACGCAAACTAAAGAGCTGCTGAACAATAAGCTAAATAACGCAAAAACCACAAATAATAAAAAAAGAAAACCA
The DNA here is from genome assembly GCA_024363595.1 of Xenopus borealis. Lineage (NCBI taxonomy): Eukaryota > Metazoa > Chordata > Amphibia > Anura > Pipidae > Xenopus > Xenopus borealis. The sequence goes on along the minus strand of JAMBMQ010000033.1, from coordinate 11,142 downwards.
ATTGCAAATTGTCTCGGAATGTCACTCTCTACATCATACAGTTATCTCAAAGGTAAACAACCACTTTAAGGAAAGGATAAACCTATGGGGCCTACAAGTACCAACCAGATTTTACTCTATTCTGCCCCACTGGATCTTAAATCTCAAAGAAGTAGGAGAGGCCTTACCGGGGTAAATGACGTTACAGCAGGAGTGAGAAGGGTTAAACACCAGGTGCTTTGCCATTGCGTCTCCAATCCGCGTGACAAACGGACATGATGAGCAAGTTAGCGCCGTGACACTACTGCAGGGAGGAGAAGAGAAAACATTTGTGATGAGAACCGACATGGCAGCCCGGACATTCGTACCTTCCCAAGGCTGACAGCACTGACCTTGGTTTGCAGCTTTTGAAGAGAGCTAGGTATTTAGGACTTTTCCTAGGAACGTGGTTACTGGAAAGGAAACAGGAGAGTGGGAGTCAGCGACAAATAAACCCCCACAACACATTGGTTTATCACGGGTTTACACATAACGTGACTTACTTGATCATGTGGTTGGCGTATGCACGGGAGCAGCAGGTGCTATAGCGGCACAGGGAACAGTGGACGTAGGTGGGGAAGTGGTTGTGGAACTCGGCGATGTCTAAGCTGCACTCTAAGCACGACTGTCTGCCATACTGTGGTCTGGGAATGAGAGAACACAGGCATGAGCAAGCAATTACAGAGGGGATATCCTGCAGACCCTTGGACTGACCCCCAGCAACACTCCGTCCCCTATCAGCAGCTGTGCAGCTCCCTCCTCAGTCCTCTCCCTTATAAAATGCAATGTAAACCAGTCATAGTGCAGAAGATACAAGGGCACAGACTACGCACAACATGCAAATGGCATATTAACCTTTTGGTGTGGATGTTGGAGAGATTCTCAGAAGTCTTCTTCACGGAGCGTTTATACTGCATGGAATACAGCGAGTCAGCCAGAGAGTCCGAGTCCATATCCACTAAGGGCATCGACGTGGAGTCTGCAGTGGATATGGGAAGGGACCGGGAAGGTGCTCTCGATGCTCGGATTGTAACCTGAAGGAGAGACAGAGAGGAAGGGAGTTTGTATAGGGAAGAGCCAGACTGGGAAACAAGTTCAATCCTTATAGCTATTGGTATGTTTTATCTACTTTCCCGTAGTGGCAATAAACTGCAAGATTAAAGGGGAACTATACGCTTTGATATATTTGATATACGCTTCACCATAATGAAATAAGAAACTTTCTATATACAATCAATTAAATATTATCTTATAGGGGGCTCCTTTTGCCTAGAAGATGTATTAGAGCTCACTCTATTAAACTCACCAGACATCATGTCTCTCTACATGCAGCAGTTGGGTGTCAGATATTCATTGTTACATCCAATATATCTTATAGGGGGGCTCCTTTCCTAGCAGATTTATTAGAGCTCAGTCAAATAACTGATTCCAGTACAAAACAAATCTAACAAAATAACTGCCCTTTGCACAAATTCAGCATGTAGAGAGACATGATAATAGAGTGAGCTCTAATACATCTTCTAGACAAAAGGAGCCCCCCTATAAGATATATTGGATGTAACAATGAATATCGGACACCCAACTGCTGCATGTAGAGAGACATGATGTCTGGTGAGTTTAATAGAGTGAGCTCTAATAAATCTGCTAGGAAAGGAAGCCCCCCCTATAAGATATATTGGATGTAACAATGAATATCTGACACCCAACTGCTGCATGTAGAGAGACATGATGTCTGGTGAGTTTAATAGAGTGAGCTCTAATACATCTTCTAGGCAAAAGGAGCCCCCCTATAAGATATATTGGATGTAACTGTCAATGAATATCTGACACCAACTGCTGCATGAAAACACAATGAAGAGAAACCGATGCTGAGAGAGGGATAGTGGAGATATTTCAGAAATGGTACAGAATTTTTAATTCATTATATTTAGAAAACTTCTTATTTCAGTATGCTGAAGCTTATATTAAATTAGCATTTTTCAAGATAGTATAGGAAAACTATACCCCGAAAATGCAGGGTTTTACATAGGAGTTGTTTTATGCAATATCTTTTTATATAGACCTACATTGTTCGGGGGTGTAAATGATTTACCCCCCCCCATCTATAACTCTGAGTCTCTTCCCCCATATCACACCCCAAACATAGGCCAGGCCCCACCTCACCTTTGTCCCAGGTTTCAATCCCTCCAGCTGCCGGGGCTTCCGGAAGGTTTTATGATGCTGAAGTTTGTGCTCAATCTTGTCCTTTGCGAAGAGGAACTGCAGTCGGCACTTATTGCAGTGATACACACTCTTCTGCAGGTCCCACAGAGGGAAGTGAAAGAAAGCAGGCAGTGATACACGTGCCATTCATCTCAATCAATCTAATGCATTTAACTTGCAGTCAGAGCAGTGGAGGGTTCTAATAGGCTGGTGATACACAGATGGCTAGAGCTTACCTGGTGGCGCATGAAGTGCTGCTGGAAGGCATTCCCGTTCTTAAACACCTTCAGGCAATAAACGCACATCAGGTACCGCGTGTCCTCGTGATTGAGTCGGAAATGCGTGTCCACCTCAGCGTAAATGGAGGAGCGGTACTGGCACACCTGCAGGACAGAACTGTATGGTAGGGAGAGGCAAGAGGTGCAATGGGGTCCAACAAGAGAAGAATGGTCCTTACCTGACACACGTAGGGCATCTCCCCAGGTTTGTGCGTGTCCTTCATGTGCTGCAGGAAAAGCGGCTCACTATCAAACGCCCACTCACAGATCTTGCACTTTGCTGCCACGAGAAGTGGAATATTTAGATCTCAATCACACCCACAATGCCCCAGAATCCTCCAACAACACTATCTACTGTCTTATTGTGAGAGAGCAGTTACTCCTCCCCTTATGCCAATTGTCTCATTTAAAGACACAATAATCCATGTGTTGTCCAATCAGATTGTGAAGAGCAATTACTGGTCGGTTCCTTTTTGGCGACTGTTCCAGTAGGGAGGTTGGAACATCCTATTACAGTGCAAAAGCACCCTGTTTTACTACTTTCATAAAGGTTTGGGTCAGGTACAATGTTTGCAGTGGCACTTAAATGTCCCCTCCCTCTCTTGCACCTACTTGTGGATTCGTATGAGCTGTGCACATTTTCCAGGTGGCACTGCAGCTGGAAGGGGGTGGAGAACTGCCTGTAGCAGTGTTGGCATGTGGTGTGCCCATCCACCTCACCGTTTTGTTGGTCCAACTCCACGTGATGTTTCATGTGATTCATGAACCTGGAAAAGGGAACAATTTATTATGGGTACCAGCATGGGCGCCTCAGTGCAAAACAAACAGTTATACCCCTCACATAATCTCGTCGTAGCTTGCAGGTCACATGGCATGGATGACTAATGAAGACTACACAAGGGCAACAAGCAAAAATCACAGGGGGCATCATACTAGTTTGATATTGGGGCCCTGTTTTAAAGGGGGCCCAGGTTAATAGCCCACATGAGACACCTTGGGATGGGAACCGCCAGTTAAGCAAAACTGAGCCCAATCTAATCATGTGGTTAACTAGATCCATGTTCCACCTAGAGCCAAACACCCAACAACATCTCCGATAACTTAAAATTTCCCCTTTAACTCTGGGACCCAAAGCAGAGTACGAACCCTTACCGAATATTATTCTTCAGCCTCTTGGCACAGTGTGGGCACCGGAAGGTAGTAGCCACTTTGGGGTACGACTGCATCTGGTAGGTGCTCCCCACATCTCGACCATAGTAGAAGTCATCCACAAGCATGATGAGTTTTCCCTGTGTCGCCTCCTCTTGACAAGGCTCCTGCCCCTTGCCAGCAAGTGGTGATGTTGTGGAAGGAGTGGTGGATGAGGGAGTAGCTGCAGATACAGTTTTATCCATACTCGTTGCTTGGGTGATCTGTGAGGGCAGATCTGATTCCTTGCTCTTATTGGAGAAGTCCAACAGATCCGGGCAGCAGTACTGTAAATTGGAGAGCATTCAAGTGGGAAAATGAGATTTAAATACAGGTCAGAGACCACCAATACTTCCCCTTAAATGTAGCTATATTCCTACTGCACAGCTTCCCTACCTTCCATAAAGACGAGAACTAGAATACTGTAGGGAGGGAAGAACAGAACTAGAAGAACAGAACTATAATCCTGCAGGAAGTGGAGAACAGAACCATAAGAATTGAACTATAATCCTGCCGGAAGCAGACAACAGAACTATAAGAATAGAACTATGAGAATAGAACAGGAATAGAATAATAAGAATAGAACTATATTCCTGCAGGGAACAGAGAACAGAACTATAGGACTAGAACTATAGGAATTCAACAATTGGAACTGAACTAGAACTATAGGA
>JAMBMQ010001504.1:0-11040 GCA_024363595.1 Xenopus borealis | reverse complement strand
CTATGGAGGAATCTTCTAGAGGGGAGGGATAAGATCAGATTCAGACCATGAGAAGTTGATGCTTTCATTGTAAAAAAACCGTTTCATTGTTTTATGATTAATGGGAAAAAGGAAGCCCTAATTATAAGTGCTGGCCTCCAGATGTGGCACGTAAAAAGTAATATACAGCCCCTTAGCAGGTGTTTCCCTTTTACAAAAATCTCTAATCTGAAGCCACTGTATTTAAGGAATGGGGACACATCATGTCTGCTTAAGCCTGAACCACTGCATTTAGACCCAGACCTGGAAGCACAAGCAGAAGGCATGTGTAAAATCTCCACAAGGACCACAAAAACCTTTCAAAATGACCAGTGCCTGCAGGTAAAGGTTTCTTACCCAGTGAATGGTAGTTCTGCTGTTGTTGGATCCAAGATGGCGCATGCAAGTTGCTGTCCACAAGGAATACATGAAGCTGAATAATTAAACATATAAAACTTTTTTTTGGTGGTTTGCAAAGGGCAAGGAATTACTTCTGTTGGGAAAAGATTGGGTTTAGTTCCTTGCACTTTAAACATTACAAGAACCACATATCTAGTTTAGAAAGCAGGTAGATTGTGCCAAAGCATTTCATACAGTGCCCAATCTCACTTCTCCAATTAGATGCCATCAACTGAACCCTATTGTCAAATGTCTGCACCCCCATTGTCCAACTAGTGCAGCCAAGCCACACTGACTCGATTAGCCAGAACCTTCTGTGCCAAAATAAAGTGGGTCTTGTGACTCCTCTAATGTAAACCCTTAAGGAAAGAACTGATTAGGAACATCCACTTAATGAGAATCCCTTTAAACAAATTATTTTAACATATATTACAATTGTATTTATTCTATATTTTCATGGATCCACAGTCTCAACACACACCTATTTACTATTAATTATACATATTTTAGGATTAGTCTTTACTTGTGAAGCAATCAGTTCCTATATTACACTTGTATTTATTGTATCTTTTCATGGATCCACACCTCTTTGCTATTAATTATACATATTTTAGGATTAGATTTTACTTGTGAAGCAATCGGTTCCTCATTTTAGCCTTCTTGTCTGCTGCTTTGTAACACTGTAGTGTTTGTATACTGTGATATAAACATCTGTCCTCAGAGCTGTATTTAAGCCTGGTGCTGCCCTCAGCCGAGGGCCGGGCCAAGGAGTAGGCAGAGTAGGTCCGTGCCTAGGGCACAAAGCTGGGGGAGTGCCAGCCACGTATCTGCTCTACAACCTACCCTACATCCAGTCCAGTCACTCTCCATCTTATTCTGGTGCCTACGCGCATGCCAATTAGCACCAGCATCACTACATGCATGCGCACACTCAGCCGGCTCCGCAGCCAGCCAGGTTGCCTAGTACGCCTGGATTGTGTGGCCTTGTGTTGGATGCTGCCAAAGGGAACTACTAGAGGGACAGGTCATGGAAAAAAGAAAAAGACGCCAGGGGACCCAGTAGACTTGGGTATCCAAGCAATAGAGAGCCTTTGAGCAATTAAAAACCTGTCTATTGTCCACTCGGGTGCTGCATATGAAAATTATAACCTGCCACCCTGCTTATATACATGAGAAGGTAGACAGCACATGCATTGAAACTCAATATCCCAATAAAGACCGCATACACTAGAAACTTCAATGGAGGATGGGGGGCCTGTTCAGCTCCTGTAAATACGTGCTTCTGAGGCGCTCCCAGGGTCCTGCACTTATTTGCCGGCTATCCTCCCTTTATAGCAGCTATACAGCTCCCCAACACCTGGTCAAGACTTCAAGAGAGCATTTGCTCTTAATCGAGCCCAAAAATGGAGCTCCAACATGCCGCACAGCCATAAACACAGAGTGGCCTATCTGTAAGCCTCGAGCTGCGGACTTGCGTAAAGTGCGGCCCGTGACGCAACAGACCAGAACAGCACCCCTGGTGGAACCTTGCCTCTGCAAACTGCAGGCAGCCCAAAATGGAGGAGGTGGTGAGTGTTAGTTAGGCCCAGGGGCGCCACAATCCAACAGGCACCAGGTGGCAGACTCAGGGCCGCCATCAGGGGGGACAAGTGTCCCGGGGCTGTGCGGCTCCTTCCAATGTTCCAACGCTGAATGTGGAAGTGCCGAACGAGCCGATACTGAAGTCCTGAAGCCACGAGTTCAATTCTACTGACACCAATGTGGGTGTTTTTTAAAAAAAATATTTCATGGGGCTCCAATTTTTTTTTTAAGTTGAAAGGGGGGCCCTGCCACCAATTTTGTTAAAAAAATATTTTTTTTAACTTGTAAGGGGGGCCCTGTCACCAATGTTTTTTTTTAAAAATAGTTTTTGGGGCCCCAAATTTTTTTAACTGGCACTGACCATCAATAGCTTTTTATAACTTGTGTGTGTGGGGGGGTTACTTTTTTAGCACTGATGTCTGTGTGGTCTTTTAACCGTGATGTGGAGTGGGCAGGATCAGGGCATGGGCTTGGGCACCAGCCCCGAAAATGTTGTTGTACGGGGCCTGTGATTTCTAATGGTGGCCCTGGGAAGACTATTCCCTGCAATATAGCAGAGTTCAATCACCCGGGCTGTCCCTAATACAGGGAAACTGACAGGGAGCCTGCAGCAACAGGAACACCACACAGAGACCCCACTACTCCACAGCCATAAAAACCCACTAGCCAGAAAGAGCACTGCATGACTTACATAACATCCAGGACAGCTGTACCTACCTACCTACAGAGCACCCAAGTGCAGGTCAGTCTTTAGCGGAGATACACAGCTGATTAAAGGATGCAGAGGAAGGGGCATACATAAACGTGTGGGGACACAGCAAGCCACACAGATAAAATCTGATGAATGAAGTAACAATCTAGTAACTTGAATAGCATCTCCTGGCAGTCGCTAGAATAGACCTGATGCTAACCTCACTAGACATACTTTCAACAACTGACCAGATCTTACATCTATATACACCCAGGTCTAATAGAGTCACACACAAAGGAGTATCAGGAATACTGGGAAATCAACTCAGGGTCGACCTGCCAAGAAATGGTGTGGGAAGCCTCTAAGGCAGTGGCTTGAGGCTCCATAAAAGCCTTAGTGGCCCAGGTCAGAATGGCAGCCAAAGAGGCCATTGCAGAAGCTGAAAGGCGACTCGGGCAGGCCCAAAACCAACACTTAAGCAACTAAACTCCAGTCTCATATGAGGAGGTAAGACAAGCTGAAGCAGCCCTAGCTAGGGGTCCACCACCTTGACAAAGAAAGCATTTCTATATACCTCCCAACAAATCTTTGACAAAGGGGATAAAAATAGTAAAACACTGGCCTTTCTAGCTAAACAACAACAATCCTCTACTGCCGTGCCTCGCATATAGTCTGAGGAAGGCCCAATCCTTTATGAACCTCCCCAAACATTTGCTAAGTACTATGGAAAGCTATAGAAATCCTCTACCTTAGACACAGCATCCCAGCAGAGACAATTTCTTGACTCTATACGAATACCCAAGCTATCCCTGACAGAGCAAGCCCGGCTTGATCTGCCTATAACTGCAGAAGAGGTAGAAAATGCTATCCAATCTCTTCCATCAAATAAACCCCTGGCCTGGACGGGCTTCCCCTGGACTGATACAAAACACTGGGCCCACTAATAACCCCACGCCTCCTGGAGACTTTCCAGGGTTTCCGTATCGCTGCCACCATCCTTCGCTGAAGCCCTTATAGTGGTCATTCCAATGTCAGGACGAGACCCAACCCTGTGCAGCTCATACACCCTATATCCCTCATAAACACTGATGCCAAAATACTGGCAAAAATTCTGGCCACAAGGCTCACCCAAGCAGTACTGGACATAATACATCAGGACCAATATGCCAGGCAGAGCAATAGACTTTAATATTCACCGTCTCTTTAATAAACTTCAACTTTCACACATGAACAGGGGATCTAGAGTGGTGGCCTTCCTTGATTCTGAGAAGGCCTTTGAATCGGTAGAATGGAACCAAGTTTAAAAAGGGGGGTTGTGGGTGCACTCCTGGGGCTAAGTTAATATATAAGTATAATGGAATGCTATTGACTTGGCCAATTAATCAATGCACATTCCCTGGTCCCCTGTCTGAGTAATTCAGTTTATATGCAAGTGCATGTATTTAAACAAGTTAGGGGCCGACGTGTGGGGTTTACCTTGATGTGGTATGGCGGCTTATCAACTTTATGATCATAACTTTGTAACTAAAAACTCAGACAGCATATAAACTGAATTACTCAGACAGGGGACCAGGGAATGTGCATTGATTAATTGGCCAAGTCAATAGCACTTCCATTATACTTATATATTAACTTAACCCTAGGAGTGCATCCACAACCCCCCTTTTTGTAACAGAGTACCACGTTTGTCCAGTGGATCAAACTACTGTACAAATCCCCAATAGCCAAGATATGGGTCAATAACTATGTTTCTCCCCCCGTTCATCTCTGAAGGGGGACCAGGCAGGGATGCCCCCTGTCCCCAATCCTCTTTGCACTAGTAATCCAACCCTTGGCCATTATGATAAGAGAGAGCCTAACTATCAAAGGGCTACAATACGCTAATATCACAGAGAAGGTGTCCCACTTTGCTGACAACATACTTGTATACCTAGCAGACCCCCTAGGGTTCCTTTCCAGTCTATTTACCACTGTTCAGGACTTTGGCAAGTACTCTGGACTCCAGATTAATTGGGACAAATCGCAACTGTTCAACATTGACCCCCTCCCTCCCACTTCACTACCCCCACAGACACAGTTAAAGTGGGTGACATCATTCAAGTACCTGGGGATACAGGTGTATCTGGATCCCCCACTCAACTTAGACCCGATACTTGACTCTATGTCTCATGCCCTCAAGAGTTTCCGCCTACTCCACATCAAAGTTAAAAGACCACACAGACATCAGCACTAAAAATATTATTACATATTGATGGTCAGGACTCCAAAAAGCATTGGTTCCAGGGCCCCCCTAACAGGTTAAAAAAATTGGGCCCCCCAAAAAATATTTTTTTTAAAAAACCTTGGCGCCAGGGCCCCCTTACAAGTTAAAAAAAATTGGGGCCCCAAAAATTATTATTATTTTTTTTTTTTATTTGGTGGCAGGGCACTATTCAAGCATGTACTTCAACTATTCAAGCATGTATTCTCCACTCGAAAGAGGGCATGGGCGCATACCCCTACAGGCACCACTTGGACATGATTACCCTGTCTGACACCCTATTGACCCCACACAAAGCATGGTCTGCAGCACTGAAGATCTTGCACCACCCTTGGCCACTCAGCTAGCCCCACCTCCCACTGTGAGGAAATTCCCTCCTACAACATCTCCACAAACTTCAAGATTTTGTATATTGGCCAAGACTGGGCTTTAAAAAAGCTTTCCGATCTTATATCTGGGTCTCACTTCCTCACGCACCAAGAACTGCAAGAAAGAGTCCTCAAACAGCAGGTACAATTTTATAGGTACCTCCAACTTTGGCATGCATTCCGTGCCTAGTTTCAAACTCTCTTCCCCACAGTGGCCACGCTGGGACTGGAAGACTCTCTCCAGTGGGAGGAGGCTACGGAAAACACCTAAAACTTCCTAATATCATTAAAAGACAGGCTAATACAATACAAATTCCTTCACCAAACTTACATAACACCCCTCAAGCTGAAGAAATATCACAGGAGCAAAGATGACTCCTGTCCAAGGTGTAATTCTCCCAGGGCCAGTTTTATTCATATGGCTTGGTCCTGTCCACCTATACAAGAATTTTGGTCTAAAATAATGGGAACTCTAGCGGAAGAACTGGGCACAACATAGATAGTGGACCCAGCAGTCTGTCTCTTAAGAGTAATAGACCGTGTGCTAGCTACTAATGCAGCCAGAATTTGATCACAGACTCTCACATTCTATGCTAAAATGATCATTGTCACGGTTGACACCTTAATTCAGAACTGATGCTAGGCACCCTGTCTCAGCTCTTGCTTCCACCTATAACAGCCACCTTTCGAGGGGTTCTGAACAATCACAGGGGCACAACGTTAAAGGCAAAGTGTTTGGGCAGAAGGTCGTGCTACAAGGCGTTAGACAAAATCATAGTCAGGCCGGCCGGGGCAATCAGAGTACAAACAAAGTCTGGCAGGCAAGGGTCAAACCAGGAAGAAGGATAAGGCAGAATGAGAGTCGGATATCAGGCAAGGGTCAGGATTCAGAAGTCAGGATTGTCAAAGAGCCAGGCAGGGTCACAACAGGGGTTCAAAAATGGATCAGGAAACAGGAATCAAATAGCACAAGGCTCAGGAGCACCAGGAAACAAGATCCTATAACGGGCAATGAGCAAAATACAGATTTCCCTTTAAATACTTGAATACTTTGAATTTCGAGCCAATGTGCGATGACCACCATTACACCAGCGCAATTGCCTATACTAAAGGGAAGTCTGTGCCGTGCTCACACTAAGGAACCGGCACAGGGAGAGAAGGGGAGCAGCGTGGCAGGTGTCCCCACTGGCTCGCCAGACCACCAGGGTGAGTTGTTACAATAATGCACTGGATAAGAGAAAGTCTCCCCTCCATAACTTTTCAGAGATGCCTGGTAGATGGAGTTCTTCCCCTTATAAAGCTTACATATGAGACAAGGGGAGCACATTTGGGCAGGCTGGTGTGACCAAGACTTGGCTATAATGTAATTAGTCTATTAAGAGTGATGAGACCTATTTTGTAAATTATTTATATTTACATACAGAATGTCAACTGCCAGAACCAACAACAACATGATTGTACAAGCTAGTACTGAACTGCTAGATGCACTACGAGATGTGTTGTGTTTTAATTGTTTGTTTTGTTGTTGTAAAATCAATAAAATTTTACCTTTAAAAAAAAGAAACTTCAATGGAGAAATACAGGCCGCAGCGACTTTATTACAGAACATCGGCACTACTAACAATGTTACCACATAGAAACAGACAGCCCAATTTAAGCTTTATAGAGCAATACATTATTATTAACATGTATTTCTATAGCGCCAACTTGTTGCGTAGCGCAATACATGAACAAAGACCAGGCCTACCTCTGTTAACAACCCAGTCAGTGGCCATTATATACACCAAAGCTCTGCCTTTACCACCAGGCCCCAGAGCTTGACTTATTCCTCCACTCCAAGACCCTCCATCCTAGGTCTTGGCCTCTCACCAAATGCTGAATACCTTTTCAACTGCCTCTTGCAGTCCCATATTAAAAATGTCCAAACTAATGTTTGATAAATGAACTTTGTCAATGTCAAACAGGCCAACTGGACATGTCTGTATCATGTTGATGCTCCTTGTGAATTTGGCAATCATGTAATTCAGCTTGTGCCTGACTTTCTCAAGAGGTCTCATTTGTGCTGTCTGTCAAACTGGTCTAGAGATGATCTCAGACCAGATTATCAACACTTCAGTCATATGAGTTCTGATCTCTGTCAGATCATTCATAATAGCCCTAGTTAGGGCCACCGATCTGGTGCGACCTAAGTCATTACCTCCCAAGTGAATAAGAATCATGTGCGGTATTGATCATCTATTAAGCATTTGAATAAGAGTCTCCATGATTCCATTTGAGACCCGTGAAACCAACACATCTGAACAAGTAGATGTTCTTGTTTAAGTCTAAATGAAGTCCATATGGCGGCTTCCTATCTCTCTCTGTAGCTCGATGCACATAGGAATGATCCAAATCTGTTTCTTGGTACCTACAAATCATACAAGGAACTCCCCACAAAGAGGCCTGGGTAGCTGTTCCTATTCTAAAGGAGTGAGATTTATAGAGGCTTGTAGAAAGCCCTAAAGTCTGTAAACATCTAGCTAAAACTCTGTGAAGCTGAAAAACTGCTAAGAATGTTCCATCCAGATGAATGAACAAAGGGCCTGGGATCTTGGGCCGCTAAGCCCTAAAAGTCTGAAACAACGTGACAGGATATAATTTCCCATTTCCAAATGTTCCGAGCTATTTAATGGTACCTTTTGCCAATTTGTCTGTTTTAGATTTTGAGATGATAATTCTCAATCTACCTGTCACAATGTCCACTGCCATATTGCCCAAGCCTCCTGTTCTAAACTTTGATGGTGAAATGGCCTCACTAACTTGTAAAGCAGCAAAAAACATTAAGATGAATAGAAAGGTAAACATAATGTTTTTGTATTTGGAGGAGCAAACTGACTTTAATGAGCTAACTACAGGGGCGATTCTGGCGATATTCGGAGGAGCAAACTGACTTTACGTGCTCTGCACTAGAAGAGCAGAATTTCCAGGAAAACCGGAAATTCAGCTCTTAGTTACCAGGAGCGGCTTTTATATAAACCTAAAAAAGTCTCAACAAAATGCAGATGCTCTGTCCCGTAACCCCACAGATGCACGGATTGGGCAGCAGGACGAAGAACAAGAGGGGATTGAGATTTCCCCGCTGAAAGAAAGGGCCTGAGGGAGGCAGGAGGCCTCTGATACACAGGTAGAAGGGTTGGAAGATCCCATACAAGAGATCTACACTGTGAATAAGTGGAAAGATGCCCTAAAAGAGGGTTCCCGCACTGGCCGGTTGATGGTCCACATGGTTCCAGTGGCTGGGTGCTGCTGCATCATTTGGACTGGCTAAGTGTCCACCATGGGCTGCTATACTGCTGGAGTGGGAGATGGAGAGACAGAGGGTCTGTCAGTTGGTGGTCCCTGCAGGAGGTGTACCACATGAGACTGGGGCCACTTCATGGGGAAACGACTGAGCAGCTAGTCCGTCATTACTTCTAGGTGCTAGGTGGGGTGGTTAAGGAAGTGTGCCAGCAGTGCCCCCAATGTGTTATTCATAAGGCTTGACCAGACCACGTCACCCCTCTACAGATCTGCACCAGGAGCCCATCAAACTAGTGGCCATGGACTTTGTCATGATAGCAGGAGCACTGGGAGGGAACCATTATGCCCTTTTGTTTATTGACCATTTCTCTCAGTTTGTCATGGTATTGCCCACAAAAGATCAAACAGTCCAGACTACAGCTAGACTGATGCAGACTTACGTTCTAAGACCATACAGTTGCCCCCAGATGTTCTGGCTTCCTATGATTAAGGGAGTTATTCTCAAAACGCGTTAGGTGTAGGGTTGCCACCTTTTCTTGAAAAAAATACCGGCCTTCCTATATATTTAGCTTTTTTTTCCTATTAATAACATTGGTATCAGCCATCAAAAATACCGGTGAGGCCAGTAAACAAATGGGCAGGTGGCAACCCTAGTTAGGTGCAGTAATCCCCCCCCGTACCCATAGAATTTGTGTTCTGAGGGTGAGGGTGACTGCAGAGAGATGCACTACGAGACACAACTTGTGCAAGACACACCCACAGGCACCCCCAGTAAAACCCACAGGCACATTGTGTGGGCACAAGGCCTTCTCTGCACTTAGCAGCTGCTCCAGGCAAGCATTATATACAGGGCTCCCTGGCACCACTGCTGTGCTGGGCATCATGTGCCACTACTGGTGCCATGGTGCCCACTGACTGTCTGGTCTCATATGTTGCCCCAAGGGTCAGTTTGATCCCATCTTTCAGTCACCTCACTTCCAATGGGAAGATAGCTGATGCCCCGATTAGTTGGTGCTTGGGGTTTTAGCTTCTGGAGCTCAGATCTAAATAAACAGAACTGGCTCCAGTCCCCTCTATGGCCACATGGGGAGGGATGGGAAATAACCCGCATGGGATTCTGGGAACTTACTGTCAATATTTCTTATTTCAGGAAATGACTTTGAGGTTCAGGCCCAGGCTGCCAACTCCCCCATTCTCCCCGGGAGCCCCTAGAGGTCATTTGCACCATCCACACCCATGAGGCATAGGAGCACCGTTTCCAGGTTACGTGGCTGCTGGACAGCAAGAAAGTGGTCTCCCTGCCCCCATCTGGAATAATCTCCTTCGGAGGGCACTTTCTTCTGTGAGATGCCATAGACAGTCACTATAGAGTGGGCTGGTGGGAGACTGGTTGGGCCTCTTTGTATTTGAAATACCAGGGCCTATTTTGACTCCCAGTCCAGATCTGCCATGGGGAAACTCTCTGTAGGAAGTAGAACCGCTGGTGTCCTGGTAATTAAGGATCAGCCAGGCTCTTATCAAAATCAGATGCTCCTACACCTGTTGGGTCTCAGAGGAACCAGCAGCTCAGCCTCAGGGGCTAACAAAGAGCAAAACCTCAGCCCCCAGTCTGTCATTGTGGTACAGAAAAGTTATAGGGGTGGCTAAGCCTGCTGGGAAATGTGCCCTCTCACATACACAGAAGGGTAGCTAGGCCTGTAGGGAGATGTACCCTTTAAATGTGAGGATGAGGCTCCCTGGCAATCTGTGGGCAAGGGATTCCCCGGGAGTCTGTGGGCATGAGGTTCCCTGGTAATCTGTGGGTATCATACTCCCAGTATGACAGAGGTTTCCCAGTGAGGGGTGAGTAGGTCCCCTTCCTGCAATCAATTCGGATCTTTCTTTCCCATTGCAGAGAGTGACCTGGGGGTGATACTCAGCACTCCTGTATCCAAGGTGTATGAAGGGGATTCGGTGCAGGTCCAGTGTCAGGTGCCAGGATATTCTGGTCTGGTGTTGGTACAAGACGGGGTCTGATGGGCAGTGGGCAGAGCTGGGGACAATACAGCAGGATGGTTAGCTGGTGGTGGGTGAGACTTACACAGAGCGGCACAACGAGGGGCTCCTGGTGGCATTAGTCCTGGCGCTACCAGTACAGCTCCCAATGGCCACTTCCAGCAGCCGGTACAGAGGCACCACACTGGCACCCTGGCCTGGGAGGAGAGGATGCCCGGCTTCCGGGGGAAGGTTAAGCTTGAGATAATGAGTCGGCACCTCCATGCTGACACTTTACAACAGTGAGAGAGGGCAGGCTGGACTGTATCACTGTAAGGTGGGCATTCTCAGCGACCAGCTCTGCTCAGTGTGCCACCTCTAACAGGCTTGCCATATACGTCACTGTACCAGGCAGCGCTGGAACTAGGGGTAAGCAGAGTAGGCGCCCGCCTAGGGTGCAGTCACGGGGG
>JAMBMQ010000165.1:51641-62838 GCA_024363595.1 Xenopus borealis | reverse complement strand
AGCCTGAACTTCTGAGGCCTCCTGCTTCAGGGGATACTCTTCACTGGACTCTTCCCTTCCAGGCTCTGGAAGACTACATCTTCCTTTCTTCAATAAGGGGTTTCTATAGAGTTTACTTTTGGAGATAACCTTCCAAAATGGGTTGTCCCACTACTAGCACTCTCATACCCCAGGTGAACACTATTGTGGCAAGTATGTTCCATTTCATAACTGATATAGAGGGCCCACGTACATAAACAATGATATCCACTATAGTCCACTCCAGTTGCAATACACAAATTGATTAGTGCCCTAAACCAATACAGAGGCTCCTGGTGGCAGTCCTAAAGCCCATAGTCCAAAGTACCACTATGTACATGAACAGTGAGATTGTACCTTCATATGGTCAACTGGACAGAGTTCCCCTTTAAGCAATTCCTAGCTTAACATCCAATAGTATTCAGCACTCAGGGCAGGAGATCCAACTGACTGTTATGAAGTAGTAATGTGGTGGGATATAGTAAGGAACCTGAGCTAAATGTAGACATCCTGCTTTTCTCATCTGCAAAACTGTTTCCATTGAGAATGAAACTCTGGATGTTAAAAATGAATGACAAAAATTTCCAGGGAAACAAACAGAAAAAATTTAATGCATTGAAGTAAATGGACTTTTTTTTCAAGTGAGAATCTTTCAAACTGGGCATCATTGTTTAAACCACTTAATTTTTTTCACTATCCATTAGAGAAAGACTCAGTGAAACATGTAAAAATATTTTGCTTATCCCCTCACAGTTAAGGATAAGAAATAATGTCATATTTTGGGTACTGGACATTAACGTGTCATAAAATCATTTTGAGGTTATTTTTCATAACTCAATTGCCATAAAGTGACATTGTTATTATCATTTTGCATTATGATATTTGAATCCTGGAATGTGAGTGGCCCATGAGACAGATATAATTATCATTCATATATAGGACAAACATCCCTTTTCCACCTGCGGATGAGCATTTAGTTTCCAGGCATCTAGGTCAGAGAACAGGAATTTAATGACATAAAATGCAATCAACCACAAATTCTGACACTAACTCAAATGCTGATCACACTGCACACATGGCTATCCACACCAGGTAGGAGTCTTCAAGGGAATTAATTTGATTGCCCTGTGTCCAGTCGTCCCATTTTAGAATGCATTCTGTACTTTATCGCAAAAGTCCTGGCCAGCTTCCTTCTGTGCTCTATGTAGAGTGTGGAAATCCCTTTTGGAGTCTTCCTCTTACAGGAAAGAGTTCCTTGTTAGCAGAATTTGCATCAATATTCCATCATTTATATACTGGGAATATGGTATTTCTTGGTAGACATGAATAGCTTTATCTGTGAGTTTATTGACCAGGATATGAACCCAGGATGGGTGGGCTAGTTGGCTAGTAACTGTCTTGAAATGGGTGGTTCCATGAAGGGTCCTCACCATCATTATTTCATCAGTTCCACAAGGGCCAGCCCAGAACCAATAGCAATGGAATAAGGTGATAGTAAGGTTCATGCCTCCCCCAGCTTTGCATTGGTGTAAATTATATTAACACCTCTTTTGTCTCATCAGTGATCACCCTGTCTGTTATCAGTGTCATACCTACCCTATGCTGTGTCCCCCAAACAAAAACATCTCTGCGAGCATCTGCAACAGGAACCTGCCCCCAATTCCTGGCCTCTCACCCCACTTAAGTCCCTGTTCCCATACCTGTTCGCACTGCCAACTTGCTGTTAGGTAGGAGAGCGGCTGGGTAGTGGAGTTACAAGCATGGCAAATGGCCTGGTACAAAAGTTCCTACAATAGTAGTAGAAGCAGACCCCTGTTCACTATCCCCCTGCCCAACTGTGGAGTCTGCTTCCTCTATAGTTGCACCACTGTCTGTTGCTTTAGTGATAAGGTTGAACATGAAGTAGTTCCATTAGCGTCTCTCCCCTTTCCCACTATTTCCCATATGTGGCAGAGTCATTGCAGCTTGGGAAGCCAAAGTGCACAAACTGTGAGGTCCAAGTAGTTGCCTTATGCCCCACCAGAAATGTCGCACTGCACATGTCAAGTTACTGAAACCCCTTAAATTTGAGGCTGCTTTCCATATCATAAAGTGTATTTGTTGCAATCATTTCGCATTATTATCTTTAATGCGGCACAGGGAAGGTATACAATTATCGTTCATTAGAATGATCAATGTCCTTGTTGGACTATTAGACGGAAGTGTTAGGTTTCCAGGCATCTAGGTCAGAGAATAGAGATTTGTTTTTATCATAGAATACCATCAACCACAAATCTCATGACGTCTGATACAAAAGTGACTAATGAGATTTATGACGAGCCACACTTGGTTATCAAATTTCCGGGGAATTCTTATAGACCAGGGTACAAAGACGGAGAAAAAAAAAAAAGTAAGCAAATACCAGTTTCGATCAAGAAATCAATCAGCATTGTATATAATATACAGTATATATCTGCCAGTATGTCTCAATTTGCCCTCTGTAAGGTCTATACCTGGCTCTATCCTTAATCACCACCCATTATATTATATTAAATTAGTTGCTTATCCAGTGAATCACAGCTGAATGTCAGGATCCAAGAGTCTTCATCCAACACTATTATAAAGTGTAAAGAGAAAATAATTTTCAATTTATCACTACATCCATTTCTATCCAACAACAGAAAGTAAGACCTGTGACAAATGATGATAAACCAGTTAATGAAAATAAATACAATAACGCAGCTAAACTAATAATAACAAATGTAAGACATTAAACCTGTCAGCAGGCTAATTACAGTATATATATGTTATTTTTGCATGATTCAATATGGTGACTATGAACCCACTGTTCTGGGTGGGGCTGGGTGTAAGGCAAAATATCTCTACACTGGCATCACAGACTGTACTAAGGTAACAGCCAGTCGGACACCATCAAGTTCATATAAAAAATGCTGTACAACTGACATGTCTGTGCTAAAAGATGTGTGTGTTGAAAAGTGAGGGACTGCTACATGTTTTACCATACTGCGCATTGGTAAAAAAATAACCCCTCAAAAAAAATTTGACCCTAAAATGCAGAGCAGCACAGCGGAGCTCCCGGCACCACCTTCCACCTCTTTGTATTCTTTCACAGGCAGTTAACAGGACTTTTTTGGTACAGAGGGATTAGTTTTCATTTAAAGTGAACATCAAGGGTTGTGAAAAGCTGCCAATAAACCTTCAGTTAACTGGCCAGTGTATGGGGCCCTCTGATGGGATTTGCTGGAGGGCAGAAAATCATCCAGCCAATCTGGCAGTTTAAAAACCCCATCCGATCAAGGACAGCATCTGCTTCTTGATTTGGTCCTTGCATCGACCACCTGCATTTCTGACATAGTGATCCAATCATTGGGGCCTAGGACCCACTCAAAGTGTGCATATCAGGGCAAGACCCTCTGGTTTGGTGACCTCTCCAAATAAGCAGATCTGGCCAAGTATGGCCACCTTTATTCATATTCAGAAAATCTACCTCTTGTTCTTGTCTCAAGGAAAGGGGGGGGGGCTCTACTTCCTGATTCCTTAGGAGAAATTAGAACTTCACCATGTTAAAATACCACATTAATTATATCATGTAAATATTTGTTAACAAGGTTTAGGATTTGCCACAAATTTATAATGATACAAAACTGCCTTTGCACTTGGGTTTAAGCAATGCCATTTTATCTGCGAATAAGTTGCTGGTTATGGACACAAAATGAACCCACAGTGTATCAAAGCCAATTATACTATCAGCCAATTCTAGGAAATCCCATAGTAATTTTGTTTAAATTATGGTTTCCTCATTGCTTTGTCTCCACTATGTCTCCGGCATGCACAACTTTGCATTTACAGTACAAAAACAAAACCAAATTTGAGATAAACTATGACCTCCAACTATACATATGAAAAAGGCCATAAACTTTATTATCTGTGGAGTTTGTACCTGTTTGGCACAGATGTCAATAGACCAGCACATGCCCACAGGACACAGGGATCTTTCAGGAAATACTGGGTGTGATGCCAGCACATGGTATGAAAATCCCTTCTTAAATGCTACTATCTTCCATAAACTGACACCCAGCTTGTATGGTCAGTCATGCTAAAAGCAAGTCCTACTACAATCCATGGGTCTCTTCCAGGGTGTTTTTTCCAAACACGACAGCCAAACATATTCAGATCAGCTCTCATTAACCCCCCTTCAGATTATAATATCCTCAACGGATGAAAACATAATGTTGCCTCTTTATAGGTCCCTGGTAAGTTTTTGGACTCCAGTACTTAGGAGAGATATAAATGAGCTGGAGAGAGTGCAGAGACTAAGTGCAACTAAACTGGTTAGAGGGATGAGGGAAGACTTAAATTATGAGGGGAGACTGTCCAGGTTCTGGAAAAAAGATGCTTTAAAGTAAATATATGTAACTATGTAATATCCTGTTATAATATTCTTTAATTATATAGTGCCAAAATACAACAGAGATACATCATTGAAAACAGTCCCTTCATCAGTGGAGCTTACAATTTAAAGTCCCTATCACATACATTCATGCTCTGGTCAGTCTAATTAGGTGCAAATAACCATTTTGCACTTTGGCAAAAATAATATAAATGCAAGTTTACTGTGTGTTGGGAGTTTCCTTTAGGGAGAAGGATCTTGGGGTTTTTATAGATAACAAGTTGTCTTATTCTGGGCAGTGTCATTCTGTAGCTACTAAAGCAAATAAAGTTCTGTCCTGCATAAAAAAGGGCATAAACTCAAGGGATGAAAACATAATTCTACCTCTTTATAGATCCCTAGTAAGGCCTCATCTGGAGTATGCAGTGCAGTTTTGGACTCCAGTCCTTAGGAGGGATATAAATGAGCTGGAGAGAGTGCAGACGTGCAACTAAACTGGTTAGAGGGATGGAAGACTTAAATTATGAGGGTAGACTGTCGAGGTTTGGGTTGTTTTCTCTGGAAAATAGGTGCTTGCGAGGGGACATGATTATACTTTACAAATACATTAGAGGACATTATAGACAAATATCAGGGGACCTTTATACATATAAAGAGGATCACTGCACCAGAGGCCACCCCTTCAGACTAGAAGAAAAGGACTTTCATTTAAAGGAACAGAGTAGGTGGTTCTTCACAGTGAGGACAATGAGGTTGTGGAATGCACTGCCGGGTGATGTTGTGATGCTGATTCTGTTGATGCTTTAAAGAGGGGGATGATTTTTTGGACAGACATAATATCAAAGGTTATTTTGATACTATACTCTACAGTTAATATAGCTATGGGCATATATGGTTTGTGTGAAAGAGTGGAGGTGTGTGTGTATGCTGGGTTTTAATTTGGAGGGGTTGAACTTGATGGACTTTGTCTTTTTTCAAGCCAATTTAACTATGTAACTATGTAACTATGTAACTGTTCCTGTGTGGAAAGAAAAGCAGAAGAAACAGACACTGAAAAAAACACTTAGGGGCAAATTTACGAAATTCACGTGAAATGATCGAAGTTCGATCAAATTCGATCGAATGGCGATTGTACGAATTTTTCATGAAATCGTATATTCAGATTTGGCCTCTTTGATCATCAATTATCGAATAGATCGAATGATCGGATATTCGATCATTCGATGATCGAAGGAATCAAAATTTTAAAGTTATTCGATTGCCTACTTCGCCAGATTGAACCTACCGAATTGCAATAGAAGCCTAAGGGAAACCCCCCATAGGCTTCTGAGACTAAGTCCTGCTTGAATACCATTCGTACGTTTGGAGCCTTCGATCGTTTGAATCGTACAAATTTTTCGGAGACTCTAAGGAAATTTCTCGATTTTTTCGTGAAATCGAATGATTGGTATCGGATCGTACGAATTCATTGAGAAATCGGATATCGAGCAAAATGATAGCCTAAAACAATTCGATAAGCATTCGATGGTCGAATGCTTATCAAATTTCGAATTTGGTCAAGCTAATTTTGGGGAATAATAGTAAATTTGCCCCTTAAACTCCTTGCACATAGTGGCTTGGATGGAATTCAACATAGAAACTCAGTGCTTCGACCCAACAATGCTAACCACTAAACTATTATGTGTGTCTAATAAACTGTCAGTAAGCCTCCCATTGGTGAAAGTTAAAGTATATATATTTTCCAACTCTTATTTATTAGATTTTCCATATAGTTGAAGAGATAATATTAAACAGTAATACAGTAATACAGAAATAACATCTTTAAGATAAGTTACAATATAAACTGTGATATATAATCAATTAGGATTAAATAATAAAGCAAATAAATAAATAAATAAAAAAAAATTCAATTCAAAACCGAGAACAAGAAACAAGGTTAAAGCACTATGTAATTACTCTGATATAGAACAATTTAAAATATAACTGAACTTTTTTTTCTCCTCTGGTTCCAGACTTTGAGGAAAAATTTTCCATTTTGAATGAAACTTTTAAACAATCGTGCATTGTATCGAATCTGTAACGTAAAGCTTCATTGGTATACATATCTCTCAATTCTATCAATGTATCAGACAGAGTCGGAACAGAACTAGAAATCCACTTTTTACACATTACGCTACAAGCAGATGCTAAAATTAACTTCAAATACTGATACACAAATAGGAACCAAACTCCATTTGTTAGTTTTACATAACTTGGACAATAAAATCAAACCATCAGTCTCTCCCAAAAGGGCATTGTGAGGTGACAAATAAATATGTAAATGTAAGTTTGTATAAAACAAATTTTCAATAACCTTCCAGAAGCCCTTAATGATAGGACACTCCCAAAGCAAGTGTCCGGAGAGGGAAAACCACACTTAGGGGCAGCTTTGCTAAAATTCATCCAAAATCCCTTGAATCTATTCGAAATTCGATAAGCATTCGACTACTGAATGCTTATAGAATAGTTCTAGGCTATCTTTTTCCTCGATATTCGATTTCTCGATGAAATCGTACGATCGAATACCGATATTCGATTTCACACAAAAAATCATACTTTTGCCTTCGAGCCTCCGAATAAATTCATACGATTGGAACGATCGAGGCGTTCGATCGTACGAATGGTATTCGAGCAGGTCTTTTCAAAAGAAGCCTATGGTCGTATGATCGGTATTCGATCGAATGTCGATCTCTTCACACGAATTTTGTAAATTTGCCCTTAAGTTAGAAAATTACTATTCTTTGAGTAGAAAATAAACCCTTTATATGAAAGGTGAACCAATTTATAATTTTGTTCTCTCCATGTTTCGGAAGAAATTAACTTATCAAAACTATTAATAGCCTTAACCA
Organism: Xenopus borealis; assembly: GCA_024363595.1. Lineage (NCBI taxonomy): Eukaryota > Metazoa > Chordata > Amphibia > Anura > Pipidae > Xenopus > Xenopus borealis. The sequence goes on along the minus strand of JAMBMQ010000165.1, from coordinate 55,542 downwards.
TAGACTCTGTGGTAATTTCCTATTGGAGATATTTAGACCATTTTGGGGCTGTGAATTTCATTGGATACGATTTTAAATCCATATTATTCCATAAATGAGTCTGAATATATCTTATTTTTAAATCCAAGTTCGAATTAATACAATTTTTAAAAAAAGAAACCAAATAGGTATCATAAAATGTTAAGGTCTCCTTCAAAGTAAGATCATTAAACCAGTGGGAAAGTTGTAAATAGTAAATAGTTGTAAATTCCCGTATTTGGAGAAATTATGTCAATTAGTAATTGATTACCCTTCTTTTTCCTAGTATTTGAAAGTGACAACAATCTGGAACTAGAACATATTTTTTCTAATCTCAAAGGTAAATAAGGTGTCATCCTAAAGTCTGATATATAAAGTTTATGGAGTAATTTCTATGCCAAGTGTCTCTAAATAATGGATTACCTTTAACTTCAAAAAATATATTTAAGTATCAGTGTCTCTTGAACCATGAAATGATATGGTGTCTTATCAACTTTATGATCATAACTTTGTAACAAAAAACCCCTGTTTTGTGAACACATGCACTTGCATTTATACTGAATTACTTACGTGACAGGGGAACAGGGAATGTACATTGTAAGTAGCACTTCCATTATACTTAAATATACTTTAACTTAGCCTTTAGAGTGCTCCCACAACCCACCTTTTTAGTAAAGTAAGTTGTCAGGAGAGAGAAAGAGGCTGCTCTGATGTTCTGCTTGGGGAAAACAATTAGAAATCTCTCTCAAATCTTTTCTAATCAGAAGATCATCAAATCAGCCTCTTTCTTTCTCCTGACAACTTCCTTGACTACTTGGTGGTCAGACTGGTGGGAAACTGGCCAGCAGGTGGCGCTGTTAAAACAAAATGTATTTGTATTAACAGTACATGTATCCATTAATATCTTGGAATAAAAAATAAATAAATAATACTTAGAATAGCACTCTCATCAGTTTTATGTTCATTATTTTTAAGGTTTACTAATTCTTTAAGCAGGAGGCGCCCTAGGTAAAAGGGGAGAGGTTTGTTAAACAGCATTCAAACTTGCCAACAAAATAAACGCTGTTGTCATAAGCAATTTAGAATAAAGATGCACATCTTCGCCCTGATACAGACAATGTCCTGTATCCGCCATCTTTCTTCAGTCTTTAGCATTTTTCCATAAATTATAAAACAAACATAGATATATAAGGGAAGGATCGGGGGAAATCCAAACTGGGGAGGCAGGGAGTGTCTTAACATTGATTAACTAAAGCCTATATAAGTGGATCTGTTAAATAGCACAGGACAGGTAGATACAAAACCAGTGTCTGTACTTGGTGGGCAGAATAGAAATGAAAGAATCATGAACTGGTCCCATTTAATCACAGCTCTGCTCATTCTGACTCTGACATTGGGTAAGTGTCTCTACTGTTCATATAGCGGGATATACAGGCATGGGAGCTGTTCTAGGTCTTTCTGTAACTGGGATCTTCATACCTTAAGTCTACTAAAGAATATTTAGAACATGAAATAAACCCAATAGACTGATTATGCTTCCAGGATTAATTATATCTTAGTTGGGATCAAGTTGTTCGAAAATTCTGCCAAGGACATTCAGGGTTCAGAGGAATGTGATAAGTTTTATTCTTGCTGTGAGGAGACAAGCAATACAGAAGCAAGCTGCAAAAAAAAAATTTGAATTATTTCATTATAATGGAGTCTATGGGAGATGGCTTTCTCACAATTCTGAGCTTTCAGAATAACAGGTTATGGATCCCACACTTAGGGGCAAATTTATCATCATTCCCCAAAAAATCCTCGAATTCTTTCGAAATTCGATAAGCATTTGACTTATAGATTAGTTTTCCTCAATATTCGATTGAATACCGATCATTCGATTTCACGAAAAAATCGTACTTTTTCCATCGAGCGGTCGAAAAATTCGTACGATTCCAACGATTGAGGTGTTCGATCAATGAATGGTATTCGAACAGGCGTTTGAAAATAAAACCTATGGGGAGCTTCCCATATGCTTCTATCGCAATTTGGTAGGTTCAATCTGGCGAAGTAGGGAGTCGAATAAAATTTTAAAGTTAAAGTCCTTCGATCATCGAATGGTCAAATTATTGAATATCCGATCATTCGAATTTTCGGTATTCAATGATCATGGCCAAATTTGCATATTAGAACATCTGAATAAATCGTACGATCGGAATTCGATCGAATTCGATCGAACTTCGATCTATTCAGGTGAATTTTGTAAATCTGCCCCTTGGGTAAATAAATAGTTAGACTTTGGGCAGATTTACTAAGGGTCAAATTTGAGGGTTAATTAACCCTCAAATTTGAACATCAACTTTTGGTCAAATTACAGTCCTTCAAATTAGCACAATTTGATCAATCAAATATAAAAAATTTGATCGAACTATTTGAACGATTTTAACCATTCGATTGAATTTTTTTATTCGGTCTTAACATAAGGTTTAACAGCAATTCCCGTAGGTTTAATCTGGCGAACTAGGAAATCAATTTTTTTTTTTTAAAGGGCAAGTACTTCGACCATCGAATGGTTGAATGAGCGAAAAGATTATTATTCAAATCATTCGAATTGATCAGATTTTTGTAAATTCGTTGGTCACAGTACCCAAAAAAGTTATTCGAAATTTTAATCTTTTTGTAAATTCAATTGAATTTCGAATCATTCATGTGAATTTAGTAAATCTGCCCCCAAGTGTAGGAATCATCCAGACATTGATTCTCAATTTTGTATTCTATTTTGTTATAGGCCACTGAATGCCATATTTAAAAAAAAATTGTAATTATATAGGCATGGGCTCTGTTAGGTGTAACTAATGGGACATGGATGAACACAAAACACAAAAAATTCAATTTTGCCTGTTGTTTGTCCCCTATACCCTATGTCCCACTGTAAATTCATTTTTCTGTGAAATTACCAATCATAAATGGAAAATCAGCCCAATATAAAACATTGAATATGAGTCATAAGGCCACCCTCTCAGAGTAGAAGAAAAGGACTTTCATTTAAAGGAACAGAGTAGGTGGTTCTTCACAATGAGGACAGTGAGGTTGTGGAATGCACTGCCGGGTGATGTTGTGATGCTCATTCTGTTAATGACTATAAGAGGGGGATGATTTACAGGACAGACATAATATCAAAGGCTATTTTGATATATTTTGGGTATATATAATTTATGTGAGAGTATGGAGGGGTGTGTGTATGCTGGGTTTTCATTTGGAGGGGTGGAACTTTTCAACCCAATGTAACTATGTAAATATAAGTTTATAGCTGCATTTTTCTAAAGTCTCATATGTCTCATAAGTCTCAAAGTCACAGTACTTTCACATCTATAAAACGGATTGTTAAATTAAACATCAAAACATTAAAAAAAATGGAAAATTACAAACTTACCATTTTTTTTCTGTGAACAAAAGTACAATTTGTAATCATTCTTCATCATGTCTTATTTCCAACTGGTATTGCTAAATTACAAGGCAACTAGAATACCACATGTATATTAAATTCACTATTTACTGATGTAATATCACTATCACGACAGGATTAGAGGTGCTGCTATTCATCCTTGTTGCCTTTTATTTTTAGGGATCTATGGATTTTCAGGAGACGCACCATGTAAGTCCAGAATGACTGTCATTCAAAGCATATTTCTTCTATTATCTTATAGATAGGATTAGATCAGTGGTTCCTAAACTGTGGGCTTGGGCCACCTGGACTCTTGAGGAAATGGGGAGCTCAGCCTGAATGACATTTAGGTTGAGCTTTTGGGAAAATTACTATTCATGCTTATTTGTGACCTGGCTACTCCTGGAACTATAGCTGGGGTGACAGTTACCCCAATATTTCTATATATCTGTAACCTTG
>JAMBMQ010000158.1:29171-40906 GCA_024363595.1 Xenopus borealis | reverse complement strand
ATTTGTAAGAAGGTTCCACAAGAGATGTAAATATGAGATCTGAGGGTCCCTAAAGGGGTGGGGCATGGGCAGGGTAGATAAGAGGCACATTCTTGTGTGTAGGCCCCCGTTCTACTTGTTGGTAGGGTCCAACACTCAGGAGGCCCAGGTAAAAAGTGGAATAATTGGCTCCTGCAGGAGGGCCCCACTGACTCAGTAGTATGGGGGTCCATGATTTCTGATGGTGGCCCTGGTTGCAAAGTGTCCATGAGTGAGTGTGCATGGGCACAAGTATCTCTATAGTGTCAGTGTGTGCTCAGTTTTGTATCTATTAGATACAAGATTAGATACAAGGGACAGACACTGCTTTCAGTATCAATTACACTTACACATACATTTCAAACAAAGAAATTGATTTATATTGGGAAGTTGCTTGGAATTCTATTTACTTTTTATGAGGCAAAATGTTATTTTTGTTCCCCTTTAAAAATTCATTGGCGGGCGGTGCCTCCAGGGGACCATTTTCAATGATGCAGCAATGGTTATATGAGATATACGTCTCACTTCTCTCTGAATTCCCATTTACTTAAGCTCGGTATCTGCTCAGCAAATTTGCCCACACTCTGACCAATCTCAGTACCTGCCCAGACAGGCGTTGAATGGACACAGACATCTGATCTTTAACTTGCTTTTCTGCATTTATGTGTGGCCATCTGTCCAAATACTATTGACATATGACCAAAGTGCACTCATATCTGATTGGATCGGTTTGGATGTGATTGGATAATGCTACATTTAGCCCAGGTGTGGTCTGACTCCTATGGCTTTAGACTTCTCACTGATGCCAATAATTCTAATTATATTCCTCATACCCTGGAACGGTCAGACATTGTGCGACTGTAGTGGCCAAACAGCACTGATCTGGCACAATACCCCAGAGAAGAGGCCAAAACATGCTACTGTATTGCTGCATGTGTGGCCCCTTTAATAAACGCCCATAGTATTGTCTCGTCCAATTACCTGACACCACAGCTCTGGCAGATCTTTTCAGTGTCCCCTCCTTCACATGACACAAGTAATGCTGGTTGGGCTCATATTGGTATTCCAGCACCGACTCCACCATCTTCTTCCCATCTCTGAGATCAGTGACAGTCAACTTCCCATACTTGGAGAAATCATTCCCATCTTTGTCCTCCCATTGAACTTGAGGGTCTTTGTAAAATCCTTCACTCATGCACTTCAGTTGATTATTGGCATCAGTTATAACAGTGGGATCCTCTGCACGTAAACCTAAAAGTGAGAGCCAATCATTAGCAGCGACACTGGCATCTGTATAACCACAAAGGTTCTCTTTCCTCCAACTAACACCAGTAACATCCCAGAAGTATCCATCGTAGTTACCAATTCCACTATCACCCCGTCTCCCCAGGCCTTGGGGTTATCCTAGATTCTGCCCTGACATTCACTCCTCACATCCAGTCACTTGTTAAGTCATGTCACTTCCACCTAAGGAACATCTCCAAAATACCATCATTTATCACCCAAGATGCTGCCAAAATTCTTATTCACTCTCTTATCATATCGCGTCTAGACTATTGTAACTCTCTCTTAATTGGCCTTCCCCTCCAGTCATCTCTCCAGTCCATAATGAACACTGCTGCTAGGCTTATACACCTCAGCAACCGCTCCTCCTCTGCCATACCATTCTGCCAATCCCTGCACTGGCTTCCACTGCCCTTCAGAATTAAATTCAAATTAATGACCCTGACAGTCACTTCATAACTCTGCCCCTCCCTACATCTCTGAACTCATCTCTATATACTCACCCAACCGCTTACTACTCTCCTCTACTGACCTGCTACTCAACTCTTCTCTCATTACCTCCTCACATGCTCGCATTCAAGACTTTGCTGCTCCCTCCTCTGGAATTCTCTCCCACCGTCTGTCCCACTTTCTCCCAATCTTTCAGCTTTCAAGAAATCTCTAAAAACCCACTTATTTAGAGAAACCTCCCCTCACTGTTAACTACTCAATGCAATACCGCTTACATTACTACATCTCTCACCCACTTTACTCTGATCTTACCCACTCTCACACCTTGTGTATCATTCCCTTCCCTTTAGATTGTAAGCTCTTCTGCACAGGGCCTTCCTCACCTCCTGTACCAGTATTTATTGTGATGTATGTAACTCCTTATGTTCTATGTATGTAATTCATGTGATTTAGTTGTATAATCACATTCACTTTACAGCGCTACCAAATACCTATAGAAATATAGAAATATAGACATATATTGTTATAGATATACATGTTGTTAAAGGCTTGTACCCCCAAACACATTGCTGGGTTTTCATATAATTATAAACCTCTGTACAATCTACAGGCCATCGTCAGTCATTCTGTACACATTAAAGAACTCAATGCTACAGACGTGACCTTCTTTCTATACAGGGCTAATATATTCCCCATCACTTATACACAAGTCCTCAGATCAGTCCTGGTCCCAGCGGAGGTCTATCATCCCCACTATCTCACCTGCAGATTTTGGAAGGAAACCCGGACAGACATGTGGAGAAAATATAAACTTCTGCCTGGAACTGAACCTAGAGCATTAGCAATGCATCAATTCTACCCAACATGCCACTGTTCTGCCCTGTAAATCTCCCATGATCCCTACTGCTTGGACAATCCCTAAAGGGCTGAAGTATATAATCCCTCTATAAGAGAATCCCATTTACTGGTTATGTAGAGCTGGATTTCCTTGGATTCTCTGGAGATCCTATTGGCTGCCTGGCAGATATAAGTTCCCTCATCATCAAAGGTCACATGATCCAGAGTGAGATCTAGTTTCCCTTTGGACAACGCTGATGACATAGAGGTTCTCCCTTCATATGATGGATCCTGATCCGTTGTGATGTCTTGCCCATGCTGAAAGCTGTGCACCACCTGATGTGCAACATCCTTATCTCTATGTGATGTTTTCATCCACGTCACAATCAGATCCTGGGACCCGGTCACAAACGTAAAGTGGCACGGGAGCTGCACTTTGCCATAAAACGAGGTCTTCACAACCACCGCTTGAGCTGGTTAAAGAGATAAAAGAAATGGTCACTTTGTGAGTCTGACCCAAGGCACAACCTACTGTGATTCCCACTGACGCCCCAGTCACACAGTATAGGGTCTCTCTCTCTCTATGAGATCTATGAGACTCATTTGGTGCCAAACAAGCAGATCTTTGCCTGATATGGACACTGGCACAATATCATTGCCTTTCATTGTTCCACCCCCAGAAAGGAAAATATTGACTGTCGGTAAAGAACCAATTCAGTCCTTGCCCCAAAGGGATATTTAAACCTCACCAATAGATAATAGATAGTTGCCTGATTCTCACCCAGGTTTTGGAGGGAACATACACAGGTAGACAAACTGCCCTCTTGGAGTGAAGGGGCCAAATTGCTAACTCAAATATGGCCATAAATGGGAGTTAACTGTCAGTATGATGTAGAGATGGACATTCTCAGACAATTTCATTTTTTATTATTTGTGGTTTTTTACTTATTTAACTTTTTATTCAGAAGCTCTCCAGTTTTCAATTTCAGCCGTCTGGTTGCTAGGGTCCTAATTCCCCTAGCAACCACACACTGATTTGTATAAGAGACAGGAGTATGAATAGAAGAGGCCTCAATATACAAGTAATAAAAAGTAACAATACATTTGTGGCCTTACAGAGCATTTGTTTTTTTCAAAGCTGGAAAGATGAAAGCAAATATTTCAAATAACGAAGGCCAAATTGAATTTGAAAAATTACTTAGATTTGGTCATTCTACAACATACTAAAAGTTGACTTTAAGGTGCCATTTGAAGCGATATCAATAAGACCTCATTTGATACATCTTGTTTTAAATAATTTGTCAGGGTTGTAAAAAAAATAAAAATAAAGTATTTTAGAAAGATAAAACTACTCAGCTGAGGGGTAAAGAGAAGAAGGGAACTCGCTAGTAACAACATGAAGGAGAAAAGACAAGAGAGATTCTACAAGTGTAACAAACTGAAAGTCAGGTGAAATAAAATGCAGAATTATATGAGACAAAAACACTGTTTAGAATTGACGCTGCTCTGACCCCGAGGAGTCCAGTCCTGTGCACATTATAAACTTATATATAAAGAATAAATACAGAAAGTCATTGTGGATCAATGAAGGAAAGTGTGAGACAAGTGGAGTTGCCTCTTATTCTGCAAACATTTCACTTATAATAAAATCTGCATCTGACCCTAGAAATAAGTGTGACCCTCCTTGTGGCCATTAATAGGGTTCTACCTGGTATTTTACTGGCCTGGCTGCTAGAAATCATGGCTGATCCCAATCTTATTAATAGGGAAAAAAGATCAATATTTAGAGAGGCCGCGATTGTTTTACAGAAAAGGTGTCAACCCTAGACATTAATAGCAGGGATCCCCAACCTTTTGTACCCGTGAGCAACTTTCAGAAGAAAAAGGAGTTGGGGGGCAACACAACATAAGAACTGTTCTTGTGTTGCCAAATAAATGCTGTGATTGGCCATTTGGGAGCCCCTTGTACATTGTCATCCTACATTGAGGCTCTGTTTGACAGTGCACCTGGTTTTTATACAACCAAAACTTGTCTCTAAGTCTGGAATTGAATAATAAGCACCTGCTTTGAGGCCACTGGGAGCAACATCCAAGGGGTCGGAGAGCAACATGTTACTCACGAGCTACTGGTTGGGGATCACTGTTAATAGGGATCTGGATGAGAGCAAGGCTGCTGATAGTGGCATAAATTTAAAATTTGACAATATTTTTTTTCATTTCATTTAAGGTTTAACATTTTTGGCATTTGCTGCTGTTCAACATCACAGACTGGGGCATAGGATGAGGGCACTTGGGCAGGGGAAAGGGTTTCTTCTTGGGTAGGAATGAGAGCAAAGTGTTGGTATAATTGGAAACTATTTAGACTGGGCCGGTACTGGTATAGTATAGAAGCTGATGCCCACATCTGCAGATGAAACTGAAGGGACTGATGCTTTTCCACAGATTATGGAGCAAATTTATTATTATTCCCTTATTCGAGGGCTTTTAGCCATTTCATGAAAAAAATCGTGAAATTTGCTTCGATCGTTCGAAAAATTCGTATGATCCAAAGGATCGAGGCGTTGGATCGTACGAATGGTATTCGAGCAGGTGATAGAAAAAAAAGCCTGGCTTCTATTGCAATTCGGTATAAAATTTTAAAGTTAAAGTCCTTTGATCATTGAATAATTGAATTATCGAATATCCGATTATTCGATCTATTCGATATGCTCGAATTTGGAGTATTCGATAATCGAAGTGGCTAAATTTGCATATTCGAATGTGCGATAAAATCATACCATTGGAATTCGATCGAACTTCGAATTATTCACGTGAATTATGTAAATCTGCCCCTATATTTACACAATTAAAGGGTAAGCGTGTCCCCTCTTTTAGACATGAGCGCATTCAGTTGTGGTATGCATTGAAGCTGCATAAACACCGTCTGAACTTCCATAAATAAATATACTGTATATGTCTACACAGACAAACCTGAAAGAAAACCATAATACTCTGTTTCTGTGCTCACTGGGACCAGTCCTTCACCCAATTTCAGGGTCAGTATCGGACCCAAAGGACTGATAAGCCTTGTTATTAGCAGGGTTGCCAGAGGATGGGTGCAGCGGCTACTCCGGATGTAGGACTCCCTCCCTTACCTTTCACTTTGTTGGATGTTGTCCCCATTCATGAAGTAGCAGAAGTCCTTTTGGTGGAGCAGGCAGTATGTGTTGGACTGCTGGAGGATGGAGCTACAATCGCAATGTGTTGCTTTCACTTTGGGAAACATCAATTGTGGAAAGATGTCAAAAGAGGAGGAGGAGAAGTAGGAGATGCTGAGGGGTCTTGGCTTGCTGTGAGTTTTCAGCTCAGTGTAAGTAGCGACTTGTAGGATTATGAGAAGGTCCTCCTGGGAAATAAGTCACTGGCAGTGAGGGAGAAAGTAGCATCCAAAGCAGGTCCAGACTGAGCATTAAAATAGTCCCTGGCATTTCAGGTACACAGAGGCCCAATCAGCCCACATAGAGGCCCAAAGAGCCCAATAAATAGTGACTTTCAATAGCACCTTACAGCAGCCAGTCTGGCATTTTCCAGAACCCACAGATTGCCAGTCCAGGCCTGATCCAAAGTAGCTCAGAGAGAGGCATCAAAAAAAGGTTACGGCTGCTGTGATTGTGGTCGGTGAAAGACTGAGCCATACGGGTAGATCAGTACAAAGAAATACCAATACTGGACGGTCCTGGCAGGCTGCGAGCGAGCGCTCATAATGTTCCTAAAATAAGAATAAATTCCAGACCAGCGGCAAAGTGTAAATGACATTGAAAGTGACAGAAAGAAACAGAAAGTTAGTAAGTGAGCTGGGATACAAGTTAATGAGTAAATCAATTAGTCCAACATTACCATTATTATCCTTCTTAATATCTGCTCCACAGATAGTGAATGAAACTGTATCACATTACACAAGAATACACAATTTGGGATAAGCCAGTTTTGGTTTCGTGTAGGCTTAATAAACCTTGGAGGAATATGCACTGAAAACCGTATAGATGATGTAACTGCAAATCAGAAGCCGCGATTAACAGGTAAATCCAGATGCTCCAGAAAACCCTGGTGTTGCTTTAAGATTGGGAAGTGATGAGAAGTGTCAAAAATGTACCAAACAGTGAAAGTCCATGGGCATTTGTTTTTTGTTGTGACCATGTGACTTCTTTGATTGGCACAATTCATTGGTGAAATCTGGTGAAAGAATGAACTGATCACGGATTGTGAGGTCCAAACTGTGAGGGGCCATTAGGCAGTAAAGTGGGCGCTTGCACAAAGAATACAAGGCCATTACTGGAGAGGTACCCGATTGTACTGATGATGCTGCAAGAAAGTCCTCCTCCTCCCAAAAATGATGTTGTCTACAAGCACAGTGAGAACTGGCTGCCGCAGGGCTCTGTGTCTTCTCCATTGCTTTTTACACGACTGCACCACTCAGTTTGGTTCCACTATTTGGCATTGGCCGAATCCTTTGTGAGAGATTATGCAAAATACCAAACCTGAATTTGCATATGCAAATTAGAAGTAGGAAAGGAAAAAGTGGGAAAAGAATGTTTTACTTCCTTGTTTAGAGACAAAAAGTCATGTGATTTCCTTTCCCACACCTCATGTACATATGTTAATTAGGATTCGGATTTGGTTCGGCCTCACACAAGGATCTGGCCAAATCCAAATGCTGCTGAAAAAAAAGGCTGAATCCTGGATTCAGTGCCTCCCTAGATCCAACCATATAAATATATATATATATATAAAATGTAATCAGTGATACTAATGAGTCAGCATATAGGGAAGAGGTGAAACAACCTCCTATACAGAACACAATATGTCCCTTAGGGGGTTATTTATTAAAGGCCCACTTGTGTTATCTCAAAAAGTTCGAGTTTTGTTTCACTAGAAAAATTTAATTTTTCATGGAAAAAAAACCCCCATCAAATTTTTTGAGATGAATTATACCCCGAGGCTGATAAAAGTCCAAATGTGAAAATACTCCATGTCAAACCTGCCGAGTTCATGTACAAGTCAATGGCAGATGTCCCTATCCCAATCTGAAGATATTGTGGCCAGCGCTGGGTTTCTTTCGATAATCGGAAGATTTTGAGCCTTGAGTGGATTGTTGTGCAACAATCCGAGAAAAGTTGAGCGAATCGAATTGACGCACAGATTTTTTTTCTCAATCCAATTTTTTCGAGTAAAATTTTTAACAAACAAGATAAATTTGTGGATGGGAGTTTGTTTTTATTAAAACGTGAGAAAAATGCGGATGTTCGGAAATAACCACCTTACTGTTGATAAAACAGAAGAAATGATTGTTGACTTTAGAAAGTCTCATCTTCCAATAAATGGTTCCACAGTTGAGTAATGTCAGTAACGTCACATTTATGTGGGTTCAGATCTCAGATAATGTCACCTGGAGCTTTAATTGCTCCCCTCGTTAGTGAAGCACAACGACGACGATGGAACCTGTAGAGCTGACGATCACAAGATGTTGCAGAGGATTGTGGGAAAAGCAGGAGAGATTATTGGGGTGACTCTCAAATCAGTTCAACTGCGCAACAGGTTAATTCCTTGAGTTGTAAGATTTTTAACGAATTTCTTTTAATTTTTAGTTGGGTCTTGGATAGAAACACAAAGGGACTTCTGTCTCTTTAAAGATAAAATAGATATGTGATTAAATTCATGCGCATATATATCTTTTACTAACATTTATAAGTAACGGGAGGCAGACAGGTAAATAAACAGCTTGTTTGTGCAACAATATGAGCAACATTATCCTGTATGCTGATTCCTTCTAAAAAAAACACTGTTTTTAAAACATATTTTAAAGCAGGATTGTCTTTAATAGTTCTAACTATAGAATATTTTTGTGTTAATTTTTTCACCCGATTGAAGGGCATGTCCCATTTGTTTTAGGGTGGGCTCATGTCTAGGACATTAGAGGATCTCTTTTGTCTTTATTTAGTTTCCTTGGACATTTTGAATAATAAGTGGCCGCTTGCAGCATTTGCACCAACATCTCTAATAAAGACACACATATATATATACATATATATATATATATATATACAAGCTGTACCCGCCCTATTCAAACTGACCTAAGTATAAAAGTACAAAGGAAGTTTCACTAGACACAAAATAACATTAGCGAATGCTCAGGTCAATGAATTAACACTAGCGGAAACTTCCTCAGCACTCGGGGGCCCAGATGCAACTTCACATTTTAGTGAATGAGCGATGAAGTGTTGGGAAGTTTGGCGGATCGTTTGCTGGCGAAAATTCGCCCTCTAGTGGATTTGCCCCTATATTTGTTTGGGTTACTTTGCCAGTCCTTGTGGAGTTGTTTGAGTGCCTGGATGCCCCCTTTGGTTTTCTATTGGTTATCTGTCCCCCCCAAGCTGTGGAGCTGATGCAGTTGGACCACCTGTTCTACATGGTGAGTCACTCATATATATGTGACACTATTTTTTGTATTGATATGTATGAATACTGTTTCACACTATGGGGAAAATTCACTAAAATTCCCCTAAAATCCTGTGAATCCCCTCGAAATTCGATAAGCATTCGATTATTGAATAGTTTTAGGCTATTTTTTCCTTGATATTCGATTTCTCGATGAAATTGTATGATCAAATACCAATCGTTCAATTTCACGGAAAAATCATACTTTTTCCTTCGAGCGCTTGAAAAATTCGTACGATTCAAATGATGAAGGCGTTAGATCATACAAATGGTATTGGAGCAGGTGTTTGTAAAAGAAACCTACAGGGGGGTTCCCATAGGCTTCTATTGGTATTCGGTAGGTTCAATCTGGAGAAGTAGGCAGTCGGAAACATTTTTAAGTTAAAATCCTTTGATCATCGAATGGTCGACTATCCGATCATTCGAATTTTCGGTATTCGATGATCGAAGTGGACAAATTTGCATATTCGATCCTCCAAAAAAAATCGTGCAATCGGAATTTGATTGAAATTCGATTGAACTTCGATCCATTCACGTGAACTTTGCCCCTAAGTGTTGTATGTTGTTGTTTTTTATTATCATACCTTTGTGTCTGCTCTGCGGGTGCCAGTGATAGGCCTGCTGACCAATATCTGACTGAAAATTGCCCGAATATCAATCACGATTGAAAGACTGATTAGATGTAGGTCCCCGATTGGATCAGCCCTATAGATCCCAGCAGATGGGTGGCCAATCAGGCCCAGATCCAAACCTGCTTTAGAGAGGACTGACTAATTCACAAGCACCTTTTAGCTAACATTTAGCATGTTATAGAATGGACAATTCCAAGCAACTTTTTATTTTTTTTAATTATTTGCTGCCTTCTTTGAATTCTTTCCAACTTACAAATGGGGGTCACTGACCCCATCTAAAAAACAAATGCTCTGTTGGGCTACACATGTATTGTTATTTTTATTCCTCACCTTTCTTTCCCACCCTCTCCTATTTATATTACCTCCTCTAATGGCAAGTTATGAAATTCCATCTCAAGGTCGGAGCTAACGGGTCGCTGGTTAAGCCTGAACTTTGTTTGGATTCTCACTTCACAAAATAATCAAGTCTGTAGTTATGAAACAAAATGTGGAGGGATCAACTGTATCAGCCCTTTATACAGACACAAGATTTCAGTCTCCTGGTTTAATTGTTACTGTTTATATATTTGTCCAAATGCTTTCTTACTATAGGGGGAATATGTGGTGTTTATACAAATGGCCTGCAGGTGGCACTGTGCATACACAGGACTTTCTGTACAGCTTGAAAGTGAAAGTAAGAGTTACTGCTGTTATGTAATGGCTGCATGACCTGCTAATAAAGCATTGTTATACCCTCCTCATCCTCGGCTACTAAACACAACATCTCCCCCCAGAAATAACAGCAGATTCTTGGAGACTTCCCAGAAACTCACAATCATGTTATTAGGAATAGAGAGAACTTACCTGCAAGTCTTTCTGAAGACAAACAAAACACAATGACAAAACAGCAGAGACTCTGGGAATAAAGAGACACATAATGATGTCAGTAATGAGGAACAATATACAAGGTAACGTACAGGGGACACTCAATACTCAGTTGCATTTAGGGAAGGAGGGGGGTCAGTGAGCGGCCAATGAGCTGAGATTAATGTCAGAAGGAAGAGAACAAAGTCATTTGGGGCTCGGTTTTATTGGGTTATGTTATATTATCTGACAGCAAAGACTATTTTCTACACCTCAGATTCATCTGCTTGGGCTTTTTGGAGCAAAAACTAAATTTTTTCAAGATTTATTATACCCCCCAATGCTGAAAAACGCCAGTATCCAAGAATCTGCAATCTCTGATACGTAGGGTTGCCACCTTTTGCGGAGGCTGAACCCGGACAGGGGGGCGGGCCCATGATGTCGTTGGGGCGGAGCTATGACAATGCAATCGCCGACTGGCCGATCGCTGTGTCAATCAAGCTAATTCCGCCCGGTTTTCCTTATTTGGAAAACCGGGCAGGAAGCATTGACCCGGGGAGCCCTTCAAAATACCAGACTGTCCGGGTCAAAACCAGACAGGTGGCAACCCTACTGATACATCAATGGGAGAGGCATCAATCTCAATTTGGAAATCTGCAAAATTTGGGCAAAACCCCCAAAAATCAAGAGATTTGGAGAAAAAGTCTGAAAAACCGAATGGGATTTTTATATAAATGTCTTTATTGTTTGTAGCAAGTATACATAATGGAAGGCCTGTCGTTTGCATTTAATCCTCGCCACAATCTCTCTGAAACTTAAGCCCTTCATTCGACAGTCTGTAGAAATAAATTATATGCTACAGTCCCCTATAGGGAAATTATTAGGGAATGTGACCAAATTCACAAACAATATATAATTCATTTGTTAGACACAACAATTATTACACCTGCCGCTGACAAACTCAAATTATACACAATATTTTATATACAGAAAGTGCCGCCAATTTCACGAATATCTCCTTGTGCATCATACCCTGTACAAGTTTTATAAATGTATACTAAAATCATGGATAAATCCCAAGTATTTCAGTGATTTATTAAATATTTAAAGGGAAACTCTCATTGGAAAACGTGATTCCAAAAGTCCAGTAGACTTCTCAACTGAAATCCATTTCTCAAAAGAGCAAACAGATTTTTT
>JAMBMQ010000032.1:204003-222894 GCA_024363595.1 Xenopus borealis | reverse complement strand
GGGGGGGGACCATCTGCTCAGCCTGTGCATCAGCAGGAAACGCTTTGTTGACTGGGGCCATAAAGTGCTGGGGAATGATTTCCTGGTGCGCGGGGCCCTTTGTGGCTCCTATCTACTGTCAATAGGAGGATAATGAAGTGGGACAATAAGGGCCCAGACAGACAATATGGGCAGGTTCCGGCCAATAAACCCAGTGCTGCTCTTTATTAAAATCCCTACGTAGGTTCCCTCCATTCTGACATCATGGGATGGGGGGGGGTACAATTGGGGCAGTTCCTGGTCATACAGTATATACAATGGGGCGGCAGGTAGTGACGTTGGCTGTAACAAACCTGTGCCCACATATGATTGGCTGTTGGACCGAGTCATCTAGAGCCTTTGAAGTGCTTCTAATTATAAGTCCCTACTAATTGGCCGCCTGCCCCACAGCATTAATTACAGTCACTGAGTGACACTAAATGAAGCGTCAGCTTATCAGCCGTTCCCTTGTGCTGCCCATGCCCCCCCCATATACTGCCCCAAGCTCTGCCATCAATCTCCTGCACGGCAAATACTTGGGGTTGTTCTGGCGGCACGGGCCCTCTTTCTGGTCAATAGCGGAGGAGCCATGTGGAGGAGTAGGGATATTGTTTCAAGATGGTCTCAATATTAAAGTACATAGACTTCTTGAGATCCAGGTTGGCTGTTGTTTATTGTTAGATGTCACCTAAAATAGAAGACAATTTAGTCTCATAAATGTTTATGGGCCACAGCCTATGTGAGGTAGGAGGGCACTTCTGGCTGAGATCAGAGCTTTTCTGCACACATCACTCCCGGTCATTCTGGCTGGTGATTTCAATAAGGTTATTAGGCCAGAAGATCGTTCTGGAAAAATGAAGACATCTGAAAGCTATTATTTCAACATGCTTATTCAACAAGTTGGCCTGGTTGATGTAGCCACCTGGGGAGGCCGGAGGGCGATGCAAACCTACAGATGTGGTGAAAGGAGTAGCCGTCTGGACATGGCTTTTGTCAAGGCAGGAGATACGTTCACTGATGTGAGAGAAGGAGATTACTGACCATCTGACACTTTCTTTTACAGTTGGGGCCTCATCTATTCCAGCAAAGGGTAAGGGTCTTTGGCGGCTTAGTGTGGATTCCTTGGAGGTGTTTCTTCGATTTTTATGATACTGTGTCATCATGGTGGGAAAGTGCAAAAAGTTAATTCCGGGCTTTGTTCCGTAAACTATCTGTACGTGGGGAGGGTAGCAAGTATGAAAAGTACTTAACTCTCTTAAGTGACTATGAAGATTTTCATTCATCCAGGTCATGGTATATCTGATATAAGTAATTCTAAAACAACTGGACTTGCTGAGTCCAATAATTACTCAGCAAGTCCAGTTGTTTTAGAATTAATTATATCAGATATTAACTCTCTTAAAGAAGTTGGAGTCCTAGATCACAGAATGTCAGTACAGCCGCTACAAATCTCTTGTGCAGGAAAGGGACTACGGGAGTTTTTACTCGCAGGACCACTTTTTAAAATACAAAGAGAATGTTGGGGCGGAAGCTTGTCACCAGTCTGATCGATCCCAAGGGTGAGTTACAAACATCAAGGGAGGGCATCCTTGGGATTGTGAAAGACCATTACGCTTCTCTGTTCTGGGCCAAGGCTTTGGATAAGGGGAGAGTTTCATCCTCCATGGAGGCAACATCAGGGCCTGATGTAACCAATTTGGACTTTGAGCCTTTGACAGCTGAGATCACTGAGGATAAGGTCAAAGCTGCCATCAACTGCCTCGCTAAAAAGAAGGCTCCAGGACCAGACAGCCTTACAGCCGAGTTTTATAAGAAGTTTAAAGATCAGCTGGCTCTTGCTCTTGAAGAGGTCTTTAGAGACTGCCTGGAAGGAGGTATCTTACCCCCCTCTATGAGAGAATCCTCTTTGATCAAAAGGTAAGGATCCAAAGCAAATTGAGAATTGGAGGCCAATTGCCCTTCTCAACACAGATAGAAAGCTTCTTGCATGGATACTTTTTGCCAGATTGATTTTTTTTTCAAGCACTTTATTATCTTCTGTCCAGTTCTGCACCGTGAAAGGGTGGAGCATCTTTGGGGCGATCCTTACTATTAGGGAAGCCTTGGAGCTATGCAAAGTCCAAAACATTGGGTGTTACTTGCTTTCTCTGGACCAGGCTAAGGCCTTTGATCGAGTGGATCATGAGTATCCGTGGGCCGTTTTGACAAAGTATGGCATCCCTACAACATTCATTAGATGGCTCTCAGCTTTGTACAAAGAGGCAGTAAGCTTTCCACTTATCAATGGATGGCGCAGTGAAAATTTTGAGGTCGGGGCTGGGGTGAGACAGGGGTGTCCCTTAAGCCTTCTGCTGTATGTTTTTGCGACTGATCCTTTTCTAAGGCGTTTACAGGCAAGTAGAATTGGGTCTCTCTGTTCCCTGTAGCCAGCCCCTCAGGTCGGTAGCCTATGATCATGATGTCACTGTAGCAGTCTCTTGTCCAGAAGATGCGAGAGTGCTGTCTGAGACAGTCATAAGTTATTCAGAGGACTCCGGGTCTCTGGTCAACATGGATAAGTCTCAAGCTTTTTGGTCATTAGATGAGGAGCCGGCCTTTCCATTCCATGAATTTTCAATAGCCCCTACTCAAATTAGAATCTTAGGGATCAAATTTGGGAAGGGAGATGATGGTAGGCAAAACTGGGAAGAAAAGTTGGATGCTGGAAATGTTAAAGTACAATGTTGGAAGCAGTGGAAGCTGTCCTACAGTGAAAGGGTGAAGCTCGTGAAGACTTACCTGGTCTCTTTCTTTTTGTTTGTTTCCTATGTGTAGCCATTGCCAGAAGCTCTCTATGCTCAGATCCAAAGCCTGTTCTTCCAGTTAATCTGGGGGAGCAGGCTGAATCCAGTAAAAAGGGGTGTCACTTTCCTGCAGAGGAAAGAAGGAGGATTGGACATGTTATGTCCAGTGGCCTTCTTTGGATCCATCTT
The DNA here is from genome assembly GCA_024363595.1 of Xenopus borealis. Classification (NCBI taxonomy): domain Eukaryota; kingdom Metazoa; phylum Chordata; class Amphibia; order Anura; family Pipidae; genus Xenopus; species Xenopus borealis. The sequence continues at coordinate 219,904 of JAMBMQ010000032.1, read as the reverse complement.
CCTGAAGTTCAACTTTGGGATCCTGGGCCAAAGAACTGATTCCCTGTGGGAATGTTGCATCAGGAATTGGATATCGCCTCTGGTGGGAGACTAGGTGCTTGGCGGTAGAGTGAAGAAAGTCAGAATCTGTGGATGGCATCTCCCACCACATCTGGAGGGGGGACTGAAACTTTTGAGGAAGTGGGACATAGGAATTGGAGAACTAAGTTCTGTTGCGAGGAAGCCAGTTTATCACAGAATCCTGAGGACGTATTTCATTGACCCCTTGGCTTTGAACGATTGTGTGGAGGACATGCTTTCTCAGAGCATCTGAATGCTCAATGACAGAAGAGTAGCCCCCAAATATTTAATCTGAATTGGCTCACCCTTCAGGGAAGACTTTTCGTCTGTGGTACCTAAACATTGCAGAAAAGGTGCCCGTGTGGTTGAGACCCAAGAACATTTTCTTGTGAATTGTCCTGTGACAAAAACTGTGCGATCTCGTCTTTTGCTAATGCAGCCTATGGTATTTTGTCTGCCCCACACCCCTTGAAGGAAAGAGAAGTCAAGCAAAACTGTTTGAATGCATCTAAATGGAGATGTGTAAATCTGTGACCAATCTTATTGGCTTTTTGTTGGTCGTACTTGTGATTTTTGAAGGCCCTCTAAAGATAAGTCAACACAAAACTGTTGAAAAGGAAAAACAAACATCACCAGTTCATGCATTTTACACAAGTTCTCTTTGGCTCTGTATCATTTATATCTTAGCCTGTGTGAATACAAAACTTTATGTATGGAGAAAGGGAGGAGTGTGGGATGGCCTAATAATAGGAAGGCGGACTTGGGACTTTGGGCCGGGTTGAGCATATTCTTCATGGACAGAATGACTCAGAGAAAGTTTTGTATGACGGGAAATCTCCTGCAAACCAAAACATTATTTACTTTTTACTTCTTAACTGGTGTTGTTTTTGATCAGAATATGGTGTGAATATTTAGTTTCTTTTTTAATTGACAGTAATATTGTATTTGTTAAGTTTTTACTAATAAAATAAATCCTATCTGATGCCCATTGGCAGCAGCAGTCCTGCCCTGCTTTACGGCTGAGATTGTAGAGTAAAGTGGAAAAGAAGAGCAATGTTTCTGACATTGGCTGATAGGGTGAATAAAGGAGAAGCAGGGGCCAGGCTCCTGAATGTCTGGATTACGCAGGCTCTTTCCATAGAGAAGATGGGACACCTGTGGGATTCACCCCAGTGCAGTGAATACGTTACAGGAACAAAGAGTTGATGGGGAGAGACAATGAGCCCCTTTGTTGGGATAAGTGAAGGGCTCTCTCCTGAGCAAACACACGCCTCGCTCACTCATCTCATTCCCAGTACAAAGGGGCCCCGCAGGAACAAGTCATTGTCTGGGGCCAAAATAACATATTATTCATCTACTGAGCATGTTCCTCCTAACAAAGGCCCCTGTTTATTTATGCATTTGATTAATGCCAGAGCCCCCACTCAGCAACACATCATTAGCATCCTAATGGATTCCCAGTAGCACCCTCCCCATACACCCACTGTCATCAACTGTTCATCTCTCTTCCACTAGATTGTATGCTCCCACGGCACAGTCTCACAGTTTGTAGGTTGAAAGGGTTACTGCCTGCTCTCTCATTATTTCCCTACAGAAATAGGGATTGGTAGCACTAGATAGGTACCTAATATATAGAGACAGAGACAAGAGGAAAGTGTTGGGTTACTGTCTGCTCTCATTATTTCCCTACAGAAATAGGGGTTGGTAGCACTAGATAGGTACCTAATATATAGAGACAGAGACAAGAGGAAAGTGTTGGAAGGGTTACTGTCTGCTCTCATTATTTCCCTACAGAAATAGGGATTGGTAGCACTAGATAGGTACCTAATATATAGAGACAGAGACAAGAGGAAAGTGTTGGAAGGGTTACTGTCTGCTCTCATTATTTCCCTACAGAAATAGGGGTTGGTAGCACTAGATAGGTACCTAATATATAGAGACAGAGACAAGAGGAAAGTGTTGGAAGGGTTACTGTCTGCTCTCATTATTTCCCTACAGAAATAGGGATTGGTAGCACTAGATATGGGTTCTAGTATAATTTGGGTAATTGTGGGCCATGGCATATTACGAGGCTCGGTGTGTTGTCACACTTGGGGCAGATTATGTAGTGGGTGACACACAAGATCCCCAGCAGCCGCTTTAAGAAGAACACAGTTAAGACTCAGCAGCTTTGGCATTAGGCTGAACTAATCCTGTCTGTAGAAGGATTTGGGTTTCTTTGCCTTTTACTGGAATTTCTCCTGCTTAGGAAGCTGATTGGTTGTACTGGAGGAAGTCTGTCTGACCTTTATAATAATCCAAGAGGGGGTACTTTTGGGGGTTAGAGATGTTTTAAGGGGCAGATCAGTGCTAGGGTGTATCTCATAACAACACATGACTGATACCTTAGTCTATTCCAATCTCACAGACACATTCACTTACATCATTTTATTCAAGTGGCTGACACTAGAAATTAAACCATTTTTACATCTACCATAGTATTGGCTTTGTTTGCTATTTCTAATCTTGCCATAAAGTATTTGCTCAAAGCTTTTACATTACCTGTCTGACTCCCCATGCTTGTCTATGAGAGTCCGTTAGTATTAGAAACTCCAACTGGCAGGCTCACAGCTGAGATTGGACAGTCAGGTTGGCAAAACTGTCAGGTTTGAGAACTTTAACTAACAATTACTTACAAAACAGACCTCATTTAATGTACATTCATGTTTAAAAAGTAGTTTATTTAGCGTCAGTATCACTTTCAGGCTGGGGGGGGCCCTCCTGTAGTTTCGGAAGTGTGGCTCCACAGCGATTGGCTGGTGGTTGTAAGTTTCCATAAAAATGTCAAAACCATCAGAACTTGTCTCTGTGTGCAGAATGGAGTTATTAGACAAAAACATTGTAGCTCTGTGTGTGTGGCTTTTGCACCCTGCCCATATCTCCTCTCCTATGGACCACAAACCCATTATTCTTCTAGAATTGCATCAACTAGGACCAGATGCCCGTAATTCTTCAACTAGAGACCTGAGGCCTGTTTTTTCTAGAATCTCATCAACTAGGGACCAGAGGCCCGTTATTCTTCTAGAATCTCCCTCACCTATGGACAAGATGCCCATTATTCTTCTAGAATCTCACTAAACTATGGACCAGAGGCTAGTTATTCTTCTACAATCTTGCTCACCTATGGACCAGAGGCTGTCACTCTTCTAGAATCTTGCTCACTTATGGACAAGAGGACCCATATTGTTCTAAAATCTTGCTTACCTATGGACCAGATACCGTTATTCTTCTAGAATATCATCAACTAGGCCCCAGAGGCACTTTATTCTTCTAGAATATCATCAGCTAGGCACTGGAGGCCCCTTATTATTCTAGAATATCATCAACTAGGAACCAGAGGCCCCTTGGTCTTCTAGAATAGCATCAACTAGTCACCAGAGGCTCCTTATTCTTCTAGAATATCATCAGCTAGGCACCAGAGGCCAGTTATTCCTCTAGAATCTTGCTCAACTATGAACTAGAGGCTGGTATTCTTCTAGAATCTCGCTCACCTATGGACCTGAGGCCCATTCTTATAGAACAGTGACAGACACATGACATTGATATTCAGAAACCTGGGCACAGGAACTAGGAAGGCTACATCAGGGGTTAAAGCACAGTTTGTTGTTTTTCTGACTTTAGCTCATTTCCTGTTCCTGGTGTTTATTGCTTCCCCAGTGATAATAAAAGGGAGGGTTATTTGTACAAGTGTCGCTACATGAACAATGGGCAGAAGTCTGTGTACCATGGAATATTTACTGTTGCCATGGTGGTGTGGTGCTGGGCTACATACATGTAGAGTGTGGCATCCATACATTCACCCTAAAACAGGATGACAAAGGGTGTTACTATTGTACATGAAGTGTGGAGAAGTAGCGCCCCACATGTCTATAAAGCAGAACTGTCCTGTCTGGGACGCTTGTGGCTGCTGGGAATTGAATTTGAATAAAGCTTGCCCTACTGTCTCCATCTTGTCCTACTGTCTCCATCTTGTCCTACTGTCTCCAACTTGTCCTACTGTCTCCATCTTGCCCTACTGTCTCCATCTTGTCCTACTGTCTCCATCTTGTCCTACTGTCTCCATCTTGTATTACTGTCTCCATCTTGTATTACTGTCTCTATCTTGCCCTACTGTCTCTATCTTGTCCTACTGTCTCCATCTTGTCCTACTGTCTCCATCTTGCCCTACTGTCTCTATAAGGTCAAACTGTCTCCATCTTGCCCATGAACCCATAGCAACCAATCATTGATTTTCTTTTTGCAGCCCATTGCTTGTTGAAGACTGTAAGCAGACTGTCTATCATCTATCTGCCTGTGTCTGTCATATTTATAATCTGTCCATCATCTGCACCTCTTGCGCCCATGCAGTGTCCCCTTTGCTGTGTGTAACTGTTCTGTATGGTTGGTAGCATAAAGTGGAAGAAGTGTCAATGCTTGGCTGCGTGTGACCCCTAATTAACGAGAATAATAATAATAAAGAGAGTGCAAGTAATTAGTGGATGTGACGTTGTTGCTGGTGTGTTTTCCATCTCCCAGTGGAACAGATTAGGTGTGTCCCCTCCCAGCCTGGGGATAAATAGCTGAGGCAGGAGGCACTGTACTCTCCATTAGCCACAGGCACTGCCAGAGACAGAGTCCCTCCAGCACCCAAATGTATTCCAACCGCAGGGAGCGCCCCCGTCGGGTCAAGTCCTTTGATTCAGTCAACTCAGGACTGGATGAGAATCAGATCAATAATGAGGTGAGTTTGGGAGTTTTTAGTTTCCCCTGTGAGTCTATTAATTATTTGTCCTGGGGCACATAGAGACATGGAGCAACATGTACCTGCCCGTCTCTTTACTCCTTGAAGAGTGGGGAATGATTTGCTTCATTGTGAGCAGGGAGAGAGTTGAGACTGCTGCAGTGACAAAGCTACTAATACTGTCAGCCCATTCAGTGAGAGGAGGATGATACAATGCATCAGTGCATGCAAAGGGGCCACACATAACGGATTAGTGTTACAGTCATATAAAGTTTCTGTGTGCTTTCACTTGCATTGTCTGAGCATTCAATTTACCTCACTACAACAGGGATCCCCAAACCTTTTTACCTGCGAACCACACTGAAATGTAAAAAGAGTTGGGGAGCTACACAAGCATGAGACAGCAAATAAGGGCTGTGATTGGCTACTGGTAGCCCCTATGGGGACTGGAAGCTACAGGAGGCTCTGTTTTATTCAACTAAAATTTGCCCCAAGCCTGGAGTTGAAAAACAAGCACCTGCTTTGGGGCCACTGGGAACAACATCCAAGGGGTTGGGGTGCAACATGCTGCACTGGTTGATGTCTGGAACCATTAGCTGCAATACATTCAACAATTCCAACAGAAACAGGATCCAGCAAGATCTGGGGAAACCATTTAGCACCCCCAGTGTCACAAGGGAAGCTCTGCTATGTGTGGCCCATCCATCTAAGGGCTGATGGGAAATAAGGACTAGGATCCCGATTGGTAACATTAGCAAGACTTGCGGGAGGCTACCAGGACTGACTAGCAGACTCCTAGGGGAAAAGAGTTATTGGGGAACAGGCAGAGAAAGTGCATTAGCAAGGTAATGAATGGGTTAAACTGACTTCAAGGTTAGGTCAGTGCCAAGTCACAAGTCCCAGTACCACTCACACAATACAGACACCAGCAGGTTAGACCTACATTAGGAGAGGCTTTGGTGACAGTGTGGAGCTATTTCTCTACATTGTGCTCAGTAACAACCTGAGCCCTATTATTCTATGCACCCACATCAACTCCGGCATCTCAGCATGGGTGAGACATCTGCACCTCTATGCATTCGGGGTACAGAGATACCATCGACCACACCGGGTCCAAACTTCCATAATGCCGTTCACAGACAACTTTAATGGCTCTTGTGTAGACCTGCAGGTGGGTGATCTCTGGCCCACCTCAATCATCATAACCTCCAGTGTTAATGGTAGAACCATGGGCTGTAGGTATCATCAATGCTAAGAGCCATCACTGTGGATAAAGCAAGAAGCACTCCAATCATACTGTATGTCTGTTTAACTCCAAACAGACCCTGTTTCTAAGAAGTTATTAAGCCCATTAAACCCAGCAGAAGAATTGAACTCCAGCATTGTCTGTAGGAGCAGTCATGTGTGGTGGCTCTTCATTTAGAAACATGTACAAGACTTGCCCTTCAACTGGCTGATCTACAGTGAGTGAAGGTCTGCTGTTTGGGCAACACTGATATCAACTGTTACTGTCCCCAGCAATCTCCATCTTAAGGCGGCCATAGATGGTACAATTACAATATTTCTTGGAAAAGATCTTTCCAGGAATGATCGTTTTTTCTCAATACACACGTGTAGAGCTGAATGGTCAGATAAATGGTAGAAACAATAGAATTATTCCTGTATTTGACAATTCAGCACTAAACAGTGGCCGATGTTCGGTTGCCTTCAAAGGCATCCAATCAAAACTTTCCGTCCAGCTCAATCGACAAGCCAACCGATATCAGTCGGCTCCTTTCCCACCATACACGCACCAAATATTGTATGAAAACGCTTTGTAAGAAACAGACAGTAGGGCAAGTCTGAGCCAGTAGGGCAAGGTGAAGAAAATAGGGCAAGAAGCACAAAAGCAAAGCAAGACAGAGATAGTACAGCAAGACACAAACAGTAGGAGAAAACCGAGCCAGTAGAGCAAGATGAAGACAGCAGCACAAAACTGAGCAAGTAGGGCAAGATGGTCGGAGAAGGGCAAGATGGTCGGAGAAGGGCAAGATGGTCGGAGAAGGGAAAGATGGTCGGTGTAGGACAGGATGGTTACTGCAGTATAAAATGGAGACAACGGGAAGGCAACTTAGGGCAACATGAGTTATTACATTATTAGCCAATCCTTACTGATTTCAGCATTCTACTCAATCACCAGGAGCCCTCTCCGGATGCACCAGGGATCCCCAACCTTTTACCCATGAGCCACATTCAAATGTTAAAAAAAATTGGGGAGCAACACAAGCAAAAGTGGGGTGCCAGTTATAAACTGTGGTTGACTACTGGTGGCTCCTCTGTGAACTGGCAACCTACAGAAGGCTCTCTTTGGCAGTGAACTGTTTTTCATGAAACTAAAACTTGTTTACAAGCCAGGAATTAAAAAATAAACACTTGCTTGGAGACCTAGGAGCAACAGCCAAAGGGTTGGTGAGCAACATGTTGCTGGTGAATAACTGGTTGGGGATCACTGCTCTAGACAGTAAGAGTGCAGTTCTGATTGGCTGGCTCAAATTTATCTTTCATTGTATAAATTAGACATTACATTATGCTTGGTGACCACTAGGTCTGGCCTGCCTTGTGCCCAGGTGGGTTTCTATCTCACCTCCAGTTGTGTACCTTCTTTTGTAGTTCAATAAATCAACTTACATCAAGATTGAAGACAACAAAGAATACGACAATGTGTGCGAAAGAGGCAAAGCCTCGGTCATCTTCTCCCTAAAGAATGAGATTGGGGGTCTGGTCAAAGCACTGAAGCTTTTCCAGGTGAGTTCTGTTCTGCTGCTCATTTATTGTGTTGTTGCTGGTGGGACAGAAGACAGGTTTAAACCAATGGTGAGTCACTTACACATACATCAACACTTGATTTACAGGATAAGTGAATTCTAAGAACTGTGTATTTACATACATACACACATACACAGTGTATAATGAACTACTAGCAACACTCATTTTCCTAATAACTGCTTGTGGCCGACAGGAGAAACACGTCAATCTCATTCACATTGAGTCCCGAAAGTCAAAGAGAAGAAACTCAGAGTTTGAGATCTTTGTGGATTGTGACAGCAACAGAGACCAACTGAATGAAATCTTCCAGCTGCTCAAGCCCCATGTCAATGTGATATCCATGAGCCCCCCTGAGAATTTCACTGTGCAGGAGGATGGTAAGAAGAGATGGGGTGGGATTCCGTACATTAACTAACTCTTCAACCAGAAGCTTACTCTCTTCGAACTTTTCAACTAGAAGCCAGTGTGTAGGGACAATGTTGTGTGAGGGTCCGTTAAGACACATGGCCTATGAATTGCTCCTTTTGTTTGAACAAACAAAATGTCAGCTAGAAGCTTCCTATCTTATAACCCTTTAACTAGAATCTTGACAAGAATCCAAAACCCTGGCACACAACAGTTGAGTCCGTGATATAAAAACTATTTTGAGGTTCTAGGTCAATAGAGCCATGTTTAAATAGAACTTAATCTATTACTGATTTTATGTGCTGGATTTTGGTCACTAGTCAAACACTGTGGGGGTACACCTTTTTGACACCGTTGGTAAGTGATCCTCAAACTTGGCCCTCCAGCTGTTAAGGAACTACAAGTCCCACAATGCAATGAAGGAGTCTGACAGCCACAGTCAGGCAAATGCATTGTGGGACTTGTAGTTCCTTAACAGCTGGAGGGCCAAGTTTGAGGATCACTGCCGTTGGTGATTGACACTATGTATGTGTGCATCTTTACATGTATGCTGCTGGCTATACAAGCACATAAAATACATATTAAAGGTAGTTACAAACAAAACTGCTCATGCAACTGACCCTCAGGGTAAAACTCATGATAATTTCACTGACGCACCTGATGCTAGGGCACAGATGTAACACTACAATCAGCAGACCCTGAGAATAGCAATCCCACCAAGCCACCATAACTCCCTCACCTGTTGACTGGCATTTGGGGCTGGCAGGTTATTTACCAGTAGGTCTTTCCAGCTGATGGGAGGCAACCCATTTGATTAGAAGAAAGGGTTTTTTTTACAGCGAGAGCTGTGAAGATGTGGAATTCTCCCCCTGAATCAGTGGTACAGGCTGATACATTAGATAGGTATAAGAAGTGGTTGGATGGTGTTTAGCAAGTGAGGCAATACAGGGTTATGGAAGATAGCTCATTATACAAGTTGATCCAGGGACTAGTCCCATTGCATTTTGGAGTCAGGGAGGAATGTTCTCACCGGAGAGGCTTCAATCAGAAGGAGTTTTTCGCCTTCCTCAGGATCAACTGGCAGGTTAAATATAGACTTTTGGTTGAACTTGTTGGACATGTGTCTTTTTTCAACCTAACCTACTATGTTAGACCTACAGCCCAGCCAAGAAAATACACTAGAAGCAAGAGTGAGGCAGTGAAGATGCATCAGAACATATACAGAAGGACATGGGGGGGGGCTGTTTTCATTCCATGCCAAATGCCCAGTAGCTCTGGATGTCTAGCTAAAGGAAAGAAACAATGTGTCACGGTCAGCACCCTAAACCAGAACAGATGCCAAGTTACCTGGTCTCGGCTCGGCTTTACCAGTAGTGTGACCGCCTTTGGCTTCGGGAGGAGCCCTCAGCTACTGAGATGCCACCTGGACTTAACGAGAGGTGTAAAGCAAAAGTTCTGGCAAGCAAAGGGGCACGACTGTTAAAGTCAGTTAGGCCGAAGATCACGGTACAATAGGATTAGGCAAGTTCGTAGTCAAGCAAGCTGGGTCGAGGCAGGCAGATATCAAGGATCGTCAGACAGGCAAGGGTCAAACCGGGTAACCCTAACTCAGGATGAGACAGAATCGTAGTCGAAGTACAAGCTGGGGTCAGGTTACGGATTTCAGAATAGTCAGGAACAGGCCGTGTCAAACACAGGAATAACAATAGCAGGATACAAGGAACAAACACTGAAAGGCTCAGGAAAGCACCAGGAATTAAATCCTATCATGGGCAATGAAAAGTAAAAAATGTCCCTTTAAATTTCGCGCCATTGCGCGCTGACGTCCCCGCCGCACCGGTAAGGAGTTTTTCCTTACACAATGGCTATTAGTTTTTTAACTATGTAACTTAACCTCATCCTTCCTCTGATTCCCCCCACCCATGTAGATATGGAAAGTGTCCCCTGGTTCCCCAAGAAGATCTCCGAGCTGGACAAATGTGCAAACAGAGTTCTAATGTATGGATCAGCTCTGGATGCTGACCACCCTGTAAGTACCATATGTGTTACCCTGTATCTTTACATGTGTAATGATAATAAAGTTGAATCTAATCTCATCTAAAAGTACCTGTGGCTGTAATGCTCACATAAGGTGCCGGGCAATGAGTGTGATACTGAGGTGTTAGAACTAGAGCAGGGATAATCCACCATTATTACTGACAAAGCTGTGCTTATTGGGCAAGGAGCAAACACCCTGTATGGGACCCGTATCACAACAGCACCCACAGCATTCTGAACCACAACAGCATCTCCCAGGAGACTTCAGCTTTTCCCTTCCCCTATCATGTACTGTCTTAGGGAAACAATATGGCAGCTCCCAGGCATATTTATTTATACAAATAAACAGACAAGGAATGTTCTGGACATACAAATACAAATGCATCTTTCTGATGATGTAAAACCTGTAAGAGAATGCAAACAAATTAGGATATCATGTTATTCAGACTGAATGATGGGGTTGTAACCCCAGTACTGTTTATTTATGAGAAATATATGTAAAATAAATGAATACAAACACATATTAATGGGGTCCCTTGGGGCAAGGAATATATATCATTCTGCATTCTTCTTCTATTTTCCAGGGTTTCAAGGACAATGTGTACCGTAAGAGACGCAAGTATTTTGCCGACATTGCAATGTCTTACAAATAGTAAGTGTACAAGAATATGTTCTCTACTAATTGCTGTACAAGTAGTGACAACCCTTCAGCTGAGGTTGCTTGGAGTTGTCCTGTGCCAGAGCAGTTTTAGAGATATAGCAATAGAATGATGCAATGACACCATTCCACCACTCTCCATCACAACTGGACGGGAAATGAAATAGATTCTCCTCAACCTTTAGCCTCTTCATTTTGTCAGTCTCAATCATTCTTCTGGCCCCTGGTCACCTAAAGGGCCACATAACTCTTCCTGTGCCCTTGGGGGGGGGGGGGACTCCCTTGATCTTTGGCAAAGAAGTTTGACAGCATGTGACCATGAAAAATGGCACCAATTCTAGAACATAAAATCCAGGAACATAAAATTGATGTTGTACTGTTGTACTGTTTGTGTAGCTGCTGCTCAGTGTGCTCTAGAATAACACAACTGCCTTATTTTCCTTCTCTGACAGTGGGGATCCAATACCCCGCATTGAGTTTACAGAAGAGGAGATAGAAACCTGGGGGACAGTCTTCCGGGAGCTCAATAAACTGTACCCAACGCATGCCTGCCAAGAGTACTTGAAGAACCTGCCACTCTTGTCCAAACATTGCGGGTACAGAGAGGATAATATCCCCCAACTGGAAGATGTCTCTCGATTTCTCCGAGGTGAGGAACATAAGGCCAGAGCAGGGATAAGTTAGGAGAGGTCTGCCATTATTACCTCCATCTTGTCCTGATTTTACTACTATCACAGCCAAGGGGAGTCTCAGCAAGCAGTTCTATTGGGATAGAAAACATATATTTTCCATATAACTATATGGAAAGTGCTGTATGCTGCAGTGGCTTCAAAAACCAAAGTTTTCCCTTTACATTATGTTCACGCAGAGCGCACAGGCTTCACAATTCGTCCCGTCGCTGGATATTTGTCTCCCAGAGATTTCCTGGCAGGACTGGCCTTCCGGGTTTTTCACTGCACCCAATATGTGAGGCACAGCTCCGACCCACTCTATACCCCTGAGCCGTAAGTCCTGGGGAAACTGCTCACATGAGGCCATGCAGGGTTGCTTTGCTAGAGAAGATATTTATTATTTTCTTTCATTCCAGTGACACCTGCCATGAACTTCTGGGACATGTTCCACTTCTCGCCGAACCCAGTTTTGCCCAGTTCTCACAAGAAATTGGCTTGGCCTCTTTGGGGGCATCTGATGAAGCGGTACAAAAACTGGCTACGGTAAGTAGTTCACTGTCCAATACCCTTATGAGTTAGCTGTTGGTTCTGGTTCCATTAACAACCAGGTCAGCTATCACTTAAACTGTGAGACTGGACCCACATGGGCAACACACCCAATAGGGTTGAGTGAGGTCCATATGGGCAGCAAATCTAATATGGTTGTTGAGTGAGGTCTGCATGGACAGCACATTCAATAGAACTGTTGAGTGAGGGCTACATGATAAAAACTTTACCAAACACCCCCAGGCAATTAGACATTCCAGCAGCTAGTAGGACCAGCTGTCAGTTAAATGAGAGTAGGGTTACATGAGGAACTAGGAACTGCTGGGAGTGATTTTCCTGTGTCCCGTTGTGTATTGCAGTGCTACTTCTTCACAGTTGAGTTTGGTTTGTGCAAACAAGAAGGAAAGCTGAAGGTGTACGGGGCCGGGCTTCTTTCCTCTATCAGTGAGCTGAAGGTAAATATTGGCACCTGGCGGTGTCTGGGCATACCACCACACACCTACAGCACTGAAAACTACTGATTCATCTGAAACAGACTATTCCAAAGCACCAGTCCATACACAAACTTGTGCAAAAGACATAAGTAGTCTACCCCTTCCTTGGCCATACCTCTTCCACAGTCATGATGTTAAACCCCCCTACACACACACACATACAGTTTTTCTTACACAGCAAGGCGATCCCAAAAGGCTCTGTCTTCCTCTGAACATTAATTCCACTCTGCTAAAGTCCCCACGATTGTTGACTGGGTGGCACATTTTCCTTCCCTTCCAGCACTCTCTCTCTGGCAATGCCAAAGTGAAGCCTTTTGACCCCATGGTAACCTGCAACCAGGAGTGCATCATCACCTCCTTCCAGGAGCTTTATTTTGTCTCAGAAAGTTTTGAAGATGCCAAGGAGAAGATGAGGTACTTTCCCATGACTCTGCTTTATCTGTTCTTTACTGTAATGTTGTATTAGCCCATGGGGCAGGTCCACACTTTGTAGTGATTTTGAAATCACATGCCAGAGAGGTGGATCCAATACCTGTACACGGGGTGATTTAAGGTGGAACATAGGCAGATTTAATCTGCACATTCAGGATTTATGTCAGTTTATCTGCGTGTGTAGGGGGAGCTCCGAAAGGCTCACATGACCGACATCTGGCAGAAATTTTCCCCACAGCTTGTTGATGTGGTCCTCACTTTGATGGCTTGTATACCCACCATTGTAATCTGAGTGTTTTGCCCTAGAATCAATGGTCAGATTAAAGACAGATATTGGCCACCATAAGGGCATATCAGGGGAAAGATCCACTCACTTGGCGACTTTGCCAGACAAGCTGATCTTATAATGTATGCCCACCTTAAGCTTGATCTCTAAGGTTGGGTTTGTGTAGACATCTCTCCTACTAAATTCAAAATTGCTACCTACCTTTTTTACCCTGAGCCAGCAGCCCTATTTGGAAAAACTGCACCAGCCTGTTCCAATTGTTGGGGTCTAGGGACCCACAACAATAAACAGGTGCCGTCTTCAGTGCACAGGGATTTTTTTGTCCAGATATCAGCATAGAAAGCCCATGGGATAAGCTGCAGACTCTGTAGACAGCTTTTATCTGCCTCATCTACATTAAGTCTGTATGTCAGAGAGTTTGAGGTCATTCTGGCTAGAGATGGAGTTGCTGAGACGGTGACCCTCAGCCATGGTATGAAGGAGTGCAGACTAGTGCAGACTTACCTTTCACAACACTGATCTCTTTTTACTTTCACTTCCAGGGAATTTGCTAAAACCATTCAACGCCCCTTTGGCCTGAAGTACAATCCCTTTACCCAGAGCGTGGATATTCTGAAGGACACCAAAAGCATCGCCATGCTAGTCAGTGAGTTGCGTCATGAACTGGACATTGTCAACGACGCACTTAACAAGATGAACAAGCAGCTTGGGGTATAAGGGGGAGCTTTAAAGGCAACAACAGGTGGAAAGGAAAGTCCAATCCGGCTTGAATGTGTCAGTCTAAAGCCACATCTTGTAATCTCCACTAATGAAACACAGGGCCCAGAATGCTCATTGGCACTGGAACGCTCCGTAGAGTTGCGGAGCTTTTATTTTTGTAACAGGGAAATATTTATATATATATAGTACAGCTTGTTAGCAGGAAATTCTATTTATTTTGTCTATAAAGTGATTTCTTGCTGAATCTAAAAAGCTTTTGGTTCCACCAATTCAGAAGTATTCCCTTGGAGTAGTTTTCCTTTCACTCACCAAATAAGCCAAGGCCAGTCATTCATTCCATTCACTCACTAGCAGTGGGGGCCGTTATACAGGAATTATATATATATATATATATATATATATATGGAGCCTGAGTCTTTTGGCTCTGTGTTTTTAAGGTGCTAGGTAGGTAATTGTACCACATTCGGAAAAGAGAAAGTGACCTAGAAAGGTAGAGATTAGGGTCCAACTCTGACCTCTTTCTGGGTTATCCCAGCACAGGAATTAATCGGATTCCTAGTACTAATGTAAGTGGATTACAGAGGAATATCCGCGCCACGTGCAGGGCTATCACTACAGACACTTTGTTATTGTCACTCAGCAGAAGCTCTTGCCCTAATTAGCATTAATTAACATCAGCACAAACCTTATTGGACAAAAAGGCCTCTGCATTCAGTAGTAGCTGCCTAACACCAACTTCTATTTCGTGCCTAAAAGAGAAGGATAGGATTGCGGCCTTGTCCCATGCCACTGCGCCCGCCATCACTTCTTTCACATTAAACTTATACAGGATTCTGCCAAATAATATAATGAAGTCACTGGAGCATGTGACCATACACTGTATGGCAGCTCCCATTCACTAAATGAATTGTTGCCCCATCAGACCATCACTTTGTTTCCATATTATAACACAATTTGTGCCTGTATTGTTTGTTTTTTATTGTTGTCGCTGTGTCTGTGCTCAAAATAAATACTAATTTATAAGTTAGGGCATTTGCTGTCTTTCCTGGGTTTAAGTTAGGCCCTGTCCAATGAAATGTGCCAAATACAACGCTGCCAATTAATGCCAAGCTGCAAGTTTGGTGCAACTGATTGAACTACACACAAGTAGTTTCAGCTGAATTCAATGCAAAGAAGCTGGGCCGACCACCCAACCAATATCTAAGTACCATGAAGTTTGTTGGTTGAGCAAGTTTTCAAATGCCATCTGCTGAGGTCCTGTCCCGGCCAGTGTATGATACACCGACAGCCTATCTTTCTACTGTTCCTATGGTTACAACTGGTGGCCCAAATGAACACAGCACAAGAGCTGAGCCATCAGAACTTACCCTAGAAATTCTTGGGCTGAATGTAGTGGAACAGGATTTGGCCTGTGGTGGAAATGAACCACAAGGAGAAATTCAGTCGATTGGGCCGCTGTGCACATATGGTACCGACCATGCACCGTACAATAATATGTCCCAGGTGCAGTTATAAGCAACCAATTGTGAAGAGTCCAACATCAGGTCAGGGGGAATACCCACAAAGTGACCAGGTTTCAGGCAGAAAACCCCCAATTCCCTGAGCATTTGGGTGGTCAGTGGGTTCCAAGGACGACTGCAGACTTGCAGATCCCGTACCTCCCAAAAAATAAAAGTAATTCTTCCCCTCCGACCTTGTTGATCCGCGAGCAGCAGAGACAGGACCAGGGCCGCCATCGGGGGGGGACAAGTGTCCCAGGGCTGAAGGGGGGCCCGGCAGTGCTGCACTTTTTGGAGAGCCGGACCCCCCCCCTGCGAGTGCCAAAGCTGTGCTGCTAAGTGGGATGAATGCGGAAGAGCCAACATTGAAGTCTTGAAGCAGCGAAAAGACCCGAAGTCAGGAAAACAGCTATAACTGAAGTCCTGAGTTCAATTCTGCTGACACCAATGTGGGTTTTTTTTTTTTAAATCCCCTGGCCACAAATGTTTTATTTTAATACTCTATAGACCCCTAAACCAATATTTTTTT
>JAMBMQ010000032.1:111829-129765 GCA_024363595.1 Xenopus borealis | reverse complement strand
AATCAATATGGCACCTCCTCCCATATGTATAAATACAAATATACAGAGAAGGAATGTTGTCCTACTAACTAGTTGTATCTCTGCTTCCATTACAGTACGTGGCATTTGCTTCGCTCTTCTTCATTCTGGTCTCCATCACCACCTTCTGCCTGGAGACCCACGAGACGTTCAATCCCATCGTGAATAAAACAGAGACCGAGATCGTTGGCAACGAGACCCAGTTCCGTTTCTACAGGGAGACGGAGACGGACGCCTTCCTGACCTACATTGAAGGGGTGTGTGTGGTTTGGTTCACCTTCGAGTTCCTGATGAGGATTACCTTCTGCCCAAACAAGGTGGAGTTTATCAAGAACTCTTTAAATATCATTGACTTTGTGGCCATTCTGCCTTTCTACCTGGAGGTGGGACTCAGTGGCCTGTCTTCCAAAGCTGCTAAAGACGTTTTGGGCTTCTTGCGAGTGGTCCGATTTGTCAGGATTCTTCGAATTTTCAAGCTGACCAGGCATTTTGTGGGCCTGAGGGTTCTGGGACATACCCTGCGGGCCAGCACAAATGAATTCTTGCTGCTCATTATATTCCTGGCATTGGGAGTCTTAATCTTTGCCACAATGATCTATTATGCCGAGAGGATAGGTGCTAACCCAAATGATCCCAGCGCCAGCGAACACACGCAGTTTAAAAATATCCCCATTGGCTTCTGGTGGGCGGTCGTCACCATGACGACACTCGGATACGGAGACATGTACCCCAAGACTTGGTCGGGAATGCTGGTAGGAGCCCTATGTGCTCTTGCCGGAGTGCTGACCATCGCCATGCCCGTGCCCGTCATCGTGAACAATTTTGGAATGTATTATTCTTTAGCTATGGCTAAGCAGAAGCTACCAAAGAAAAAAAAGAAGCATATCCCTCGCCCGCCCCAACTGGGATCCCCCAATTATTGCAAATCTGTTGTAAACTCTCCGCACCACAGCACTCAGAGTGACACATGCCCGCTTGCCCAGGAAGAGATATTAGAAATTAACAGAGCAGGTAGGAAACCGCTTAGGGGGATGTCCATCTAATGTCACTTCCATTGCTTGTAGAGATTTCCTCCTCGGTCCGACTCTTTCCATAGCAAATGGCTAGTGCATTGACCCAATCCTGTGCTTTGCTACATGCTAGCCGCCAGTTCAGGGGCAGGAAGGTCGCCTTGTAGTATTTAGGGCTTCAGAACTTACTTGGAAAGCCTTAGGAACGACCCTTAGATTAGTATCCAGCATATTCCGGATGAATATGCTATAGAGTTAAGGAGATAGAAGCCACTAGGCCAGGCATTCGGGTTGCACCCGTTTAGGCGGAAGGTAAAGAGCAAGGTACCTTGGGAAGTAGACATATATCTGTTAGGAGCAGCTATGTAGCTTCATGAGTCCAACAGCACCAGGAACTCACTAGGAGTCCAATGTAGATGTAGGTACTGTAGGACATGTACTATATAGAGCATGCGAGGAAACCCAATATCCAGTATATTACATAGACATTAGCTTTTCTTAATAAGCAACTGTGAGGGACTGGGGAGGGCTAAGGATCCAATGGCAGGAATGTTGGGTAATGGGGTTACTAGTGTATGTGACAATCAGACTGTGGATGTACCTAGTTTCATGCCAGCAACATGGCCGACTCAGCCAGTATTACAGGCCACACACATATAGGAAAACGTATGGGCATATCTAAATAATGTCTCAGTTCTATGAGAACAATGTCAGTGTTTTAGCCCTTAATCTACCTCTACTAATGGAACATCAGCAGCAGGGCAGGATTTAGTGTGGGGCAATAGTTTGATAGTCTTACTGTCTCTATAAGGGACGACCATTTTTGCACCCCCCCCCCCAACCAGCTGCGTTGGAAGTGCAACTCTCAGCATCTCAGGGGTTCATGGGAGTTGTAATGCAACCACAGCTGGTAGGTTGGATATCCCTAATTTCCATCGGAGGTGGGGGGGTCAATATTCACTGCATTCTATGGGAATACGGACGGCAAGTTCAAAACAGAAAAGCCCCAAGTGACCCAGAAGGTGTTTGTATTTCTACTGAATGAACGGTCGATAAGTATCCCCACCTGTGTGTGTCTGTACAATGTTGTGTGTCTGTACAATGTTGTGTGTCTGTACAATGTTGTGTGTCTGTACAATGTTGTGTGTGTGTCACTTGCACCGACACGTCCCACATTAATTCTGCTCAATTCTTCACCAGCAAGTCCCCAATCACATGTAAATGGACCTTGTTTAGGGCTTTGGGGAAAATGATTCTGACCAATCATTTTAGTGGAATATGTTTCTGTTTCCATACCATGCATGCTGAAATTGAGAAAAACAACTGCAACTCTCACCCTCTCTCTGGGCCTCTGTAGCTATTAATCATTACTGGGGTATTCTGATGGGGAAGATTTGCCCCTCCATGGTCAGATATTGCTCCAATCTGATCTGATGCCTCTGGTCAGGCAGAGAGATTAAGCCCAGATGGACAGAGAGGTGGCATTTGCTTTTTCTCCATCCATACCAGCCAATTGTATCAGTATTTGTGTACATTAAATATTTCTGCTTTCATTCGCTCTGTTCAAAACCAACATCTTTTAGCTGTGCAATGAAGCACCAGCAGCGGCCGTGTGTAAGTGCATCTAATAGTTTTATTGGTAGGGTGGTAGTTTAAATGCCTTACCTATCTGCCTGTGCTGTGCATTAAAAAGTGCTATTGCCCCACGGGGCCAAGGCTTAAAGGAACAGTTCAGGGTAAAAATAAAAACTGGGTAAACATTGGTTGAGAAACACCGGGGATATGCATGAGATACTATAGTTTTTTAAATTTCCCCTGCGCCAATCCTCATTGGTCTGGTTCTGATGATGAAACTTTGTGAATAAAGGGCAGAGTATGGGGGGGACGCATGGCAGTGGGCTTAGGGGCGTCCGCTATGTAAATTCTGCACATGGGACATAACTGTTCAGTGAGTTTGTCATTGATCCCCAGCATTCAGCTCACATTCAAAAGCAACAATGTGGCCCTCCCTCAAGTCACTGATTGGTTACTGCCTGGTAACGAATCAGTGGAGAGAGAGAGAGCTGAAAAGCAAGTGTAGACTTCTGTTCTGATAGGTTAGACGTACACTCACTCGCCTTTATACATTTTTGGCTTACTAACTAACATTTTTTATTTTGCACAACCTGTTTATTTACCCAGTTTTTACTTTTATACAATTCCTTTAAGGTAAATAATTATATTATATAGCAAAGTCTATAGAGCCTCTACAGCCATACAATCTTTTGGAGGTCCACATCCCGCCCACGGACCTCCACTTAAACAGCCTTCACTTAAAGGAGAATTCAACCCTTTAGCAAAAAATCCCCTCCCCTCTAAGGCCTTCCCCCCAGCCTAACTCCCCCCCGGAGAAATGCCCCTAACTTTTTACTTACCCCTCTGCGTTGATTCAGGCTTCGAATTCCATGCCATCATCTTCTGGGTCTTCATGTCTTCTTCCGGCAATTTGGCAATTTGCGTCCATTTTGGAGCCTGCACAGTTGTCGCAAACCAGGAAATTGCTCCAACTGTGACTGCGCCAATCTCCATCTCAACTTACTGAAGACCCAGAAGATGATTGTGTGGAACTCCAATGCCTGAATCTGCGTTGAGGAGTAAGTAAGAAGTTAGGGGCATTTTCCTGGGGGGCAGTTAGGCTGGGGGGGGGGGGGGGGAGGAGGGAGGGGGGTCTACATGGGGTGGGGGTATGGGTTTTTTGCTAAAGGTTTGCATTCTCCTTAAGGGAATGTAGACTTGGCTACAGTCATATCTGGTATCAGATGATCCATGGTAGGCCACATCCGGGAACTCTCTATAAACCACAATTACAGTTTATAGCATTAGTAGTAGGACAAACTGGCCATTTGCCTTCTTTGTGGAACTATACAACCTACAGGCCTAACTCACACACACACACAACAATCCTACCTACTTAAACACTATAGAGCCTACAGGCTTAACTCCCTCCCACTAGGGTTGCCAACTTTTCTAGAAAGAAATTCTGGCCTTCATATATATTTTTCTTTTTTCCCTATTAACATTGGGATCAAACATCATCTTTACTGGCCAGGCTGTTAAAATACCGGCCAGGTGGCAACCCTACCTCACACAAATGATAAAACCATAAAGCTCATAGGTCTAACGCCCACCTACATTTGACATATTGACAGACTATATATAGAGCCTAGAGGCCTATCCCCCATATATAGTATGACTATCTTACCTAATCCAACTACAGAGGCAAAAGGTCCAATTTACATAAGGAACCATGGAACCTACAGGTCTTATGCCCACTATAACTATTCCACCTACTTATTGAGGTACAAAGCCTAGAGTTCCGTTTCCCAGGAATACTATAACAATGACAGCTATAGGTCATACGGTCTATAGGTCTAATTTGTACCATGCCAATCTCACCCATTTATAGAACACAGAGCTTAGAGATCTAATCATAACCTAAACCATGAGGTCTAGAGGTTAGAAGTCCATCTTTATACTTAAACCCCCCCATGTGTTATTGACCAAGCCTTGAGGATTAATCCACTCACCTATAGCATTACAATCCAACCAATGTATATCAATATAGAGCCTAGAGCTCCTCCAACATATACCAATCTTCCCTACTTATACAGACTCGATGTCTAACTATTATGTACAGTATGACAATCTTATGTGCTCAAACTATACCGCCTAGAGGTCTAATCAACTTAAGGGACCATAAACTATGACAACCCTACCTCCTCATGGACTCACAGAGTCTCAACCACTGCGCTTTATCCATTTGGATCAGGTGCTGAACAGTATAATAAACTACCTGCCATGGGTCCAAAATCATTCACCCACCAGGAATACCATAACCATTCCATAATTATGGAACCACAGGGATTAGAGGTTTAACTCCCACCTACACCATGACATTCTGACCTACTATAAGCAATTTACAGATGTAAGTGTAAGTAGTGTGCACAGCTGTCCCCTTAAAAGCATCAAATAGAAGCCACTCAAAGAAATAGAGACAAACACAACAGACACAAATAAATATAACTACCCATCTGTAGCTCTTGTCTATTCTTACCAATAACAATAATCTCTCCTGAGCTACAGTCTCTTTCCACTGAACATAACACACAAATAGACACAAGCCGCTGTTATGCAATTGTCACATGCATGTGTTTCGCCAGTTATTTGAAGCCATCAACCAGATATTAATTTTGGAGCCCATATTTTCTTGGGAAAGGTCAATGAGTATATAGTTGGGTTCCATGTGTAGCAGGAGAGTGCTTATATCCATGGCCAAAAGACAAGTCTATGGTCTGTGGGCATAACCAAAATGTCTTGTCTCTGGGACTTGTTGGAGGCATTTTGACACCTTGCATAAATGCCTGGTTCCACCATCCAATCAACATTAAGCGCTTGATGCACCAACACGTTAATGGTTTCCCAGTGACAAAATTTACATGCCAAAATTTTAGTGCAATTCACCCAAAACAACACACGTTGCATCAAACACATGAACACTGCAAAAACATATGAGCTGCTTCTTTATTTACATGTAATGCCAAGGCAGTAATCCATGGCAACAATTATATTTTTATATCACACTAGTGCCATCATTTTAAAATTTCCACCACATATAAGGGATAATAATAGGATATTAGAAGTCACTGAGGGGTTGTTCTATGACCATATAAAGGCACAAGTCTGCAGGCTGAGTTATACAGGGGGGAACTCTGAGTATCACTCATGTATTATAAGGGATAATGTACCCCCTACTGTAAATGATAAGGATATTAGAAGTCACTGAGGGGTGTGACCATATAAAGGCACAAGGCTGCAGGCTGAGTTATACAGGGAACTTTGAGTCTTATAAGGAGGACAATCTTCTCATTTATCCATGATAGGACAGGCACAAGTACTATAAGGAGGAGGAGGAACATGTGCATATATATAACCATGATAGGACAGATATTTTAGGTCCATCTTCAGCCACTCATGTAGAATGAATTGCCTTTTTTGTCACTATCAAGACCTACATTGCTAAACTGGCATCTCACCCCCACTAACTTCAATTCCAACATTTTGCTGCCACCGCCTATGCTTATTTTTACATTGCATTTAAAATGATTTGGTTAATTTCCTGACAGAAAACTCGGTTACTGCCATTTAGTTCCAGACAAGAGTCCAATAAAGTACCCTTGCACCACTTCCGACCCCTCCCATCAACATGATATGATCTTGCTCTGTGGATACGTTGAAGACATGAAATCGCATTTTCTATATTCAGCGACAGTTTTCTTTCAATCACAAGTTGTTCCCACTTTCTTTAACAAGCCACTATGGGAATTTCCTTTTTACCCTCCGCTGATTATTTCACTGGGTTTGTTTTGTATAAATTAATTCCTTTTTTTTTTGTTTTACCTCCCTAAAGTGTTGTGTGTAACTGGAAGATAATTGATGCCTTTATTACACACCTCATAGCTCTAAATAGACCCCAAATCTAACGTTCTTCTCTCACTACAATCAAGTGTTTCCAATAGAATTCTGCTTATGTTTGAAGATTCCAAAGTGAATGGAGAGGTGGCCAAGGCGGCATTGGCAAATGAAGACTGCCCCCACATAGACCAGACTATAACGCCCGATGAGGCCCTGTCCTTTACGCAGTCTAGCACTCGCGAGAAAGGTGGGCCCTACTTTCTCCTTTCACCAGAGGAATACCCCAGCCCACCTGATGGAGGAATAAGGAAGGGTATGTAGAAGAGGTTTGGACTGGATAGATGTAGTTGTAGATCTCTAATATTCACTCAGTATCAAAGACAATGGATTCTAAATATACACACACATGTTATTCTATACAGTTGTCACATTGGTCAGCACCACCAAAGCCTCATCACAAAAAGGATTACAATAAGAATTCCAATGGCAACTTGGGTTAGGTTTAGCTAAAATACTAAGGGTAGAATATACTGCAGATGTGATCATATCCTCTTGGGCTTGCCTGCCTCCACACCATTGTGGTTTTTCCAGGTTACAGATATAAAAGAAGTTTGTGCCATCAGGTGCAGAATGGAATCCACTTGGCTCTCACCAGAATGGTACAAGAAATCAATGAGGCTAGCCTGCAGGCCAGAGAAACACTGATTTAGGGCAACTGTGTGGAGACAACATGGTCCTCCAGTTATTTTGCCAATACCACAAAACCTTTATCTTATTTTTATTGGCAATGCCATATAAGTTGGCTCACAACGACACCCAACTGCCCACGGGACGTACAGATCTAGCACTTGTTGGTGCTGTTGCTAATGTAAGTCAGGGCTTATGCTAGTTGATTGGACTGAATGTAACCCCACCTGATCAGGAAACAAGAGATGTGCATTGAGTTACCCCAGTATTTTCCCTAGCTAAGACCCGGAATTAAGCAGGTCGAGCAATCTATTCTCTTTTGAGCTTTGGGGCACTCAGTTGATATTTCTATGTACTGGATACTACCAGGATAGGCTAATAGTTTCCATCTCCTTATTTTACTGCACGTAGGTCATTAAACAGGACGTAATAGCTTGGGGGCTTGCTCTTGGCTGTTCAATTCATTATGAGGCTTCTCTAATGGAGGTATGAATTGCGTCTCATACTGTAATTGATCCAAGAAGCAATCTCGGAGCAGAGGAAAAGGAACCTACTCGGTAAATGTCAGCACTTTTTGTGGCCCATCAGATGTCTGTCCCAAACATTGTTATTGTCTGTACTTAATTCCATTGTCTGTTACTGTGTGAACTTGCTGAGCTGTAATTATGTGCATGTCTGCAAGCAACAATATGGCTGCATGCTCTCTTGTTCCGCGCAAGCTAATGGGTTGTATCACTATGGCAACAGGAAGAATCAGTCCAGTACAATGTTTATGGAACATAACAAAACTAGGAGATGCTACATTCATCCCATCTTATGTATCCCTGGCACATCAAAGCTCTGGCTCAGTCTGAATCTCTGGAGACAAATCTTGTTCTTTGTGTTGCACTAGAGATGAATCTGGATCTCTTGTGTTTCACTAGAGATGAATCTGGATTTCTGGGATTCCCTAGAGATGAATCCAGATCTCTGGGTTTCATTAGAGATTACTCTAGATCTCTGGGCTTCACTAGAGATGAATCCGGATCTCTGGGCTTTACTAGAGATGAATCTGGATTTCTCAGATTCACAAGAGATGAATCTGGATCTCTGTGATTCACAAAAGATAAAACTGAATCTCTCTGATACACAAGAGATGAATCTGGATCTCTGGGCTTCACTAGAAATTAATCTGGATCGCTATGTTTCACTAAAGATTCTGGATCTCTGTGATTCACAAAAGAAGAATCTGGATCTCTGATTCACAAGAGATGAATCTGGATCTCTGTGTTTCACTAGAGACTAATCTGGATCTCTATTTCTGGACCTCTGTGTTTCAGTAGAGATGAATCTGGATCTCCGTTTCTATAGACTTTTATCTGTATTTCTGTGTTGAGCCCTGAATACATATCTGCTGCAAAGTAAAATAAGTATCTGGATCTCTGTTTCATTAGTGTCAGATCCTGTTCTTGCCTTTCTCCTGGAAACGGGTCTGAATCTTTAGGTAAAAAAAGATCTGGATTTATACTCCGTCCCGAGATGGGGAGGGAGGGGTGTTGCACTGTAGATGCACCTGGGAAGTAGCTTGGGTTACAGATTTATAGACCTTGTTTGAGCCATTACAAGAGCACCTCGGATGTTCTCTTCCAATAGATTTCTATAATTTAGGAACATGCAGATCTGTCTGGTCTATACATATCCAACGAACAGAACAGCAACAGGTCTAGTGTTTAAGTAATAAAATTTATCCAAGATTCAATTTAGTCCTGGGATTTGTAGAAGATTCCCTAAAGAATCCCAAAGCCACCCTTTGTCCTGGAAATATGTTTATTGTGTGGGGGGAGGAATCCAGTGAATCAAGTGCAAACCAAGGGAGGCCATGCAATCGGGAAAGATAGGTCCACTACTCGGAGATTTACATGCTTTTCCTCTCCCAAAATCTGTGTTCACATGTTGCCAGCAATATTACTCTAAACAATGCTTGCGCCCATCCGCAGTACAAACCTCCCACCCAAAGTCCAGTAATACAGCTGGTTGCAAGTGTATTGCATAATT
Organism: Xenopus borealis; assembly: GCA_024363595.1. Taxonomy (NCBI): domain Eukaryota; kingdom Metazoa; phylum Chordata; class Amphibia; order Anura; family Pipidae; genus Xenopus; species Xenopus borealis. The sequence goes on along the minus strand of JAMBMQ010000032.1, from coordinate 120,565 downwards.
CTTGGTTATGATGCTCCGTGGAGTAAAAGTTTTTTTAATTTCTCCATAGTTGTGCATAGATGGCCCGGTGGATAATGTTGCCAAGTGATACGACTCTCAGCATGACCGTGCATGGAAACCCCGCTGCTCGAGTGACATTATTCCTTAGTACATTCTGTTTTCGATTCACTGCTGTACTTTGCATTCCATATTCCAAAGGAAGGTTATAGAATGCTGTAAAAGAGTAGCCAACAAACCATGTCATGAACTTTCTTCTGGGACTTTAATTCTCCTTATCTTGTTAAGAGGTCCTTGGTCCATCAACCCATCCATCTCCTAGCATGGATCAGTATCTAAATGATTAATCAGCCTCATCCATGATGTCTTGTTCCATGATGTCCGTTATGGGCACGGCTTTTAACTGGGGTACAAAAGTATTGACTAGTGACAGATAAATGGGCATTATACATATATAGGTTATTGGTGGGCCATACACTGCATGATACTGGTTTATAGGAAGAAGGGTGGATGCATCTAATCATGTCTATTTGAGTGACAAATGCTCATACTAGTAGAGTTTAACCTGGCTGATATTGGATCCTCTGGCTGCAAGAAAAATCGGAAACGATTGAAGATTCGCTATTTCTCAGGATTATTTATGAGCCATAGGAACCCTGCGAGAGTCTGCAACAAGCACAGTAGGATGAATTGTTGCATGGCCACCCAATACATTAGAAAGCAATATTCAGATGCAAGGAGCTCTCAGCTCTGGCTGACTGCATGGGGAAAATAACTCCATTGGACCGCATCTGCATGTACTGCTTCTCCTCTGTCTTCTTTCTTTAAAAGCTTGATGTGAGCCGCGTGGAAGATGCTAAGTTTCCATTGTGTTCCGTTTACAGGGATGTTTTTGCAAAGGGCGTCCTGTCATTGCTAAATATATGCAAGCAGAGGCAGTCAGTGCTTGGGGATGTTGGAATGGCCGGTACTCACCTTGGTGGAAGGAGCAGAGGCCAGCAAGTACTACTACTGCGCAGGATAGATGGACAGTGCTGCAGTATGTTCAGTATGGAGATGCAGGCTTTTCTACGGCCAAACGCAACAAACTGTAGGAGAATAGTTTTCTACATTTCTGTCTCGCATGGATTGCATGATGTAAAATAAGATGAAACAAACTGGGATTGTACATTCCCATAAAGGCATATATTTTCATTTAAATCTCTTTAATTTTACATACATTATGTAGCAAAATGTAAAACATTGGAAACTGTATAATGACTTGCTCTAGGTCGCTTATTTTCTACACAGACCAATAGTTCATAAGATACGTGCAATCGGCAGCCATCGGTCATATTGACCACCCCTACATACTGTACATCGTCGATAGATCCACACCAAGAACGATTGCCCCGCCGGGCACATTTATTTAGCGTCTCTGTTGGCATGCTTGTGAAACCAGGGACCTAGACTCCCAATAGAAAAGGAGGAGGAGGTTTATTTTGCAGTCAAGGCTCTATTGTATTTTATCGGTGTGTATAAAAAAAATCTAATATGAATATTCTTCTTAAAAGATTGTTCTTATTAAAATGACCATTATGAATTTAAACATAAGAAAATGTGTTACTTTTAATACTGGGACAGTATTGTATTCAAGTGAACCCTCCTCGAGCAAAGATGCATGCAGAATGATATGCAAACGCAATCTAGCATGAAATAAATTTTCTATTATGGTTTTACTGCCTGCTGTATGCATACATAGATGCACCGGCTGAACATTTCAACATTCTGATTAAAAAAAAAAAAAAAGAGAACATTTTCTGTTATATATCTCCTGTATAGACAAATGCTGTCCCTACACCCCCAGAAAGGTAAGTCCCCAGTGTGACTATAAATACAGAAGTGTGCCTTGAAAGACAGCATGGTGCATGGGAGGCTTCTGCTGCATGTCTGTTGCTCTCAAAGCTTCACTCACGATGGATTGATGAAGTGTCACAAGCCCGTTATTGACACTGACATGAAAAAGGAACAAAGCACGTTATGCAATATACCTTAATCTATATGATATAAACTCACTGTCCGATCATTCTTCTCTACAGAAATAAAAAATAAACAAAGAGAGTCAATGTCTACTCATGCAGGAGGTGGTTCCATTCTCTCTTCCCTCTGTTACTATGAGAAAGAGCAGTTCGTTGGGTTTTAGCATGCAGATCGGCATTCTTAAATACTTTATATCACGGTTTGAAGATTAGCTGGTTGTTGTTACTACAACATTCTCAGTTCCTCAGGTGATGGAATGGAAAGTACATCACCTGATTCCATTGGGAGATGAAAAAAAGGATAGCATTATTGGTTTTACAGCGTTCTCAGCAAGAATGATAGGATGTAGAGTAGTTTTCTTAAGTCCTTCATGAGAAGAAGGTTAGCATTCTTGGCTCTACAGCATTCTTGGTTCCACAGCATTCTCAGTGCCTCTGGTGAGAGGATATAGTAGAATTATTAATTATTTTAGGTCACGAGAAGGCTATAATTCTTGGTTCTACAGCATTATCAATTCCTCAAGTGTAGCAATGGAGTGTAGAGTTCTTAATTCCTATATATCATGGGAAGAAGGTTAGCATTCTTGGCTCCACAGCATTCTTGGTTCCACAGCATTCTCAGTGCCTCTGGTTATAGAGGATATAGTGGAATTATAAATTATTTTAGGTCATGAGAAGGCTATAATTCTTGGTTCTACAGCATTATCAAAAGTGTAGCAATGGAGTGTAGAGTTCTTAATTCCTATATATCATGGGAAGAAGGTTAGCATTCTTGGCTCCACAGCATTCTTGGTTCAACAGCATTCTCAGTTCCTCAAGTGTTGGAATAGAGAGTAGAGTTCTTAATTCAGTTGGGTCATGGAAAGAAATGTACCATTGTTGGTTCCACAGCATTTCCTCAGGTGTTGGGATGGAAAGTGGCATTCATGATTGCATTAGATCAGTGATCCCCAACCAGTAGCTCGTGAGTAACATGTTGCTCTCCAACCCCTTGGATGTTGCCCCCAGTGGCCTCAAAGCAGGTGCTTAATTTTGAATTCCAGGCTTAGAGGCAAGTTTTGGTTGTATAAAAACCAGGTGTACTGCCAAACATTCTCTCCTCTAGGCTGCCAGTTCATATAGGGGTTACCAAAAAGCCAATCAGAGCTCTTATTTGACATCCACATGGACTTTTTCATGCTTGTGTTGCTCTCCAACTCTTTTATTTAAATGTGGCTCACAAGCAAAAAAGGTTGGGGACACCTGCATTAGATCACGTAAAAAGGTTAGAATTTTTGGTTGCACAGGTTTTGGGATACAGAGTGTGATTTCCTATTACTAGCTGTGTTGGTGGTTTAGGGTGAACATAACATTTTCAGTTCCCTCAGGTTTTAGAATGTAAAGTAGGATTTGCAGTTCCATCCAGTTTTTGAAAGGAAGTGTAGCATTAACTGCTTCAAGTGTTGAGCAGGAGAGTGACATTCTTTCTTCCCGTTTGTCTTAGATGAAGGGTAACATGCTGTACTTCTTCCTCCTCTCTGATGGATAATGCCATTCTTAGTTACCCGATGGTAGGTATTAGAGAAGTATCCAATGATCTCCTATCCCAATACCTTGTGGTGTGAAGGGTGGGCCTATTTTATCAGCAGGGATTTCATGACTTGCTTTTGCTCACATCCAAGCACTGGAGGAACTCCTATAATAGGGCTTTCATGCAATCACTACATGTACCCACTTGTGTTTCTACCCAGGTTCTATTGCAGTGCGTTCCTATAGGCAGCTGTAACATAAACAAAACCCTTTAAGGACAAGTGTAAAATAGAATAAGGGTAGAAATGGTGTATTTTGTATACTAAACATAAACATGAACTTACTGCACCACAAGCCTAATCAAACAAATGATTTATACAAAGTTGGCCACAGGGGGCTGTCATCTTGTAACTTTGTTATACATCTTTGCAAGACTAGACTACATACACATGCTCAGTGTGATCTGGGCTAAGCTTAGGGATCCTCATAAATGATCAAATAATATCTGCCAGAAGCCGACACAGCAAGAATCCAATAAAAAATCTCTACACAGTCACCGACTTTTCTACAGGGAAACAAAGCTGCTGAAGTTCTGAAAAACTGGGGCTCCCCCTGCTGTTTATAAGTATGACTGTTTCCCTGCAGAGCAGTTAGGGACCGTCTGACCGTTTGTAAATGAAGGGAGAATTTCACTGCAAAAAACGGTACACATATTTTAATTAAAGTATATTGATGATAGATTTCTTTTTCATTAAAGAAAGTAAAAATGTGATTTAATTTTTTTGACTTTACTTGCCCTTTAATACATAATAGATTTTTGTAGCTGCAGCACATGCATAGCATTGACTGTATAGCTACTGTAACTGTTATATGCTAGAAAACATGCGCTGAAACCCAACCAACACACCATTTCTTGCATCCAGGCCATTATCAGATTAATGATCGCTCAATAGAATATCTTAAAGGACCAGTAACATCATAAATGAAAGGATCTGGGTTCTTAAGCAGTGCTATTCACAGCTCTGTACAAAACTACAGAATAAAAGCCTCTTTCATATAAAATCTAATTTCCTTCTAATTATCCTTTCAGTCTCTACACATTCCACTGTGCCTTACTGAAATATATGTTAAGCTCCTGTCCCTACTGTGCTGGGTAAATGGGGTTGTGAGGCCAGCATGCTGAGGGCAAACATATACAATGCTGTTGGGTCTTTGCCTTGCTCTATGTGTTTGGGGGGGGGCACTGAATAATTCACATTAGCCCCTGGCCCAGTGGAGCTTACAATCTAAGGGCCCTTTCTCATTGTTATGAGCACCTGCCCTAGTAAAGATTACAATGTAAGGTCCCAATCACATTACCAGCAGTTCCTTAGATGATGGAAGACAAGTGGCATCAGCCGCCGCCTGGTACAGCGAATAAGCCAAAAGACATTTGCACATGTGAGAATGGAAGGATACAGTGGGGAGGGAGCAGCATGAGGAGGACGGAGAAGCCGGGGAGGTGGGAAATGGAAATGTGGGGTGAGGGTGGTGAATGGATAAGATAAGTTGGTCTGAAAATGTAGGCAGAGGATGATGGAGAGAACAGTGGAGGCTGGTAGAAGAATGAGATGAGGGTGAATGGGCAGATAGGAGAAGCACTGGAGAGTGTTAGTGGATGGATGGGGGCAGATAGATGGAGGGAGGTAGAAGGATCAGAAGAATGAAGAAGGCTGGAGGAAGAAGAGAAAGGATGTAAAGATTAAGGAAACGAGTAAACGATGGTGGTATGAAGGGTGAGGAGAGAATAAGGTTGATATTTGGAAATGGAGGATAAAGAAATACATGAGCATGGGGTATATAAACAGGGGATGAGAGGGGCAAAAGAAAAAGTTGAAGAGGTGTTGGAGGTGCCAGGTGGACAATTCTGGGCATATTTAGTAGGAAAAATGACACACTACAAACTCTCAATGTTATTTACAAGCAAAATAAATGCAGACCTGCATGCTAGGGCTCCCCATCTGATTAGACAGGAGCTGTGCAAAGAAAGTGTAGCAGCTAAACTTTCACCTCTGATACAGACTGACTGGGTGGAGAGACACAGACAGACAGACAGAGAGGGAATTACACATAAGAATACAGAGCAGTTCTGCACAAGTGGTAAGAGGAGGAGCTGTGCTACAGAGCTCACAATCTAGGGGTGTCCTATTGCCCTAGAATAATCAGCAGAATGAACCAGTCATGTACAGTCACGGAATGAAAACCAAAAGATGCAGCTTTCTACTTATGTTCCCCAGGTCCGACAGAAAGCTCACCCCACATTCAGCTCACCCAGATCATTTGCAGCATAAAGGTAAGTTGCCCTCTAGTACCAACCATGTCGGCCCAGTCCAGCACAGGTCTGTAATATCCAACCAATGGGGTGCAACTAGGGTTGCCACCTGGCCGGTATTTTTGATGGTTGATCCCAATGTTATTAATAGGAAAAAAAGATAAATATATAGGAAGGCCGGGATTTTTTTCAAGAAAAGGTGCAACTGTTGGACCCTTCCTATACTGCAAGGGGCTTACCCCATGCACTAAGGCAGATTTGGGGGAATCGTCAGGTTGAGCAGTGTTGAAACTGAATCCAATGAGAAGACCCTGCTCACATACCCAGAAATAAACCCTGTGAGTCGGTACACTGCATGCTTGAGGGAATACAATAAGGTAGGTAAGCAATCCAGCAGGCTGAGAACCATTATAATCTGTTGTAGAGCCACATGAGGCCGGTATGGACAGCCCAGAGTTCCAGTATGGCCCACTTACCTGGTCCCAGTACTCACAAAGAGTCTTGCCTTGGGAGCCCCTCAATCATACGCTAGGAGATCATTAAGCAGTGTGGGTCCATGTGAGCATTTATTTCTAAATTACATGTGATGAATAAGCAGCTGGTCTGCACATGGTCCATCTCTTGTGATACTCTCAGTATTACAGGCAGCTTCATGCATTCTAACCTGGGTTTATACAAAGAGCCATGGAGTGTCCAGCTCCACAGCCAATCAGGTCCACGCTGGCAGAAGGAGGGATGGCGACCAATGCTGGGACAGACACGTTGGTTTCTGAACCATTTCCACACATTCCGTGCTCATTCCAGCCCCAGGAATATAACTGTCCACCTGAAAGAGAGGGCCAGGTGCATGAATAATGTGTATTACTCTCACCCTATCACATGGCACATTGTACAGGGCAGAAACGTATCACTCATACCCTGAGTTAGAACAAGACTGGCAGGACTGAATCATACAGCAGTGCCCTGTATGCAGCACAGATCAGAAGGTGGCGCTGTTCTACTGAAGGCCTATGAGAAACAATCAGTATCAGACAGCAATCATCTAAAAATTGTATTAGCAGTAACTTTAGAGCGAAGCCCCTCCATCCATGTCAGAGCCCTTATTGTCATCAGCTGGAAGAGGTTATAGCACAAACACATGATAATTGGTCCTTTAGGGTTCCACAAAGAGCTTTTTCTCCCTCCCCTGAATGATCTCGATAGTCCTGATTCCAGGCCTTCTACAGAGGGACGGGTCTGGTTTATGTTAGGGAATGCCATGCTTACAGCAGCCCCAGTAATGAAATTCCAAACTGATTGCTTGGAGCTGCTGACACTCATACAGAACCCCCACTGAGCAGAGAATCCTTATTACTGATCCAATCACTGGGAACTTCATTTAATCCAGACCAAAGTGCCCAAAGTAAATGCTGAAAGGCTCTTATCTGCCCTAAACACATTTATTCCCCAGAGCTCCGGGTACAAACAGTGTCCTGTCTATAGACGTCAGCTCCAAATACTCCGCTATTTATGAGCAGAGGATGGCCTGCCGCCGGGACTTCTGGGATAGAGACAGTATGGGGCTGAAATGGAGAAATGACACAACAGGAACCAAAAGCTTGAGTAAGAAATGATCCGGTCACACTAATGTGACTCTGTAGGGTTGGACATGATGAGAAGGTGTCTGTAGTCTGTGCCTACCTATAGAGTGTGGGGCAGGGGAAAATGATTATCTTCATATACAGTGTGGGATAGTGAGGATTTCTATAGAGTGTGGGACAGAGAGAATGGAGTATCTTCCTATAGTGTGGGACAGGGAGAATGGAGTATCTTCCTATAGAGTGTGGGACAGAGAGAATGGAGTATCTTCCTATAGAGTGTGGGACAGAGAGAATGGAGTATCTTTCTATAGAGTGTGGGGCAGATGGAATGGAGTATCTTTCTATAGAGTGTTGGGCAGGGAGAATGGAGTATCTTTCTATAGAGTGTTGGGCAGGGAGAATGGAGTATTTTTCTATAGAGTGTGGGACAGGGAGAATGGAGTATATTTCTATAGAGTGTTGGGCAGGGAAAATGGAGTATATTTCTATAGAGTGTTGGGCAGGGAAAATGGAGTATATTTCTATAGATCATGGGGCAGGGGGAAAGGCGAGAGTAAAAGGCAATGGAAATATTGTTAATGGAAGAGAAAATAATGCGTTTCACATGAGAGACTTTTGGGCAAATGAAGCGGCACATTAATTGCAGCAGAATGTTTGCCCCGGGGCAATAAGAGACAACAACAGTGATCATGTTCAGGCAGTTGGAAATGATCTCTGTATTATTCGGCACAGATGTGCTCCCAGTACGATCACGTGTTTCCACAGAACCATCACGGCACCTAATTCTGCCATTATGAGCCCATAGAACAGATTCTTAGCCAAGGTCCAGCCGGGTGAGTGCCAGGGATACTGGATTGTACATGTTGGCATATACCATAGTTCAGAGGGCACACACTGATCCTGTGCGGGTTTGTTCTAGAGACAGGAGCTCACACTGAAATAGCACTGGGCACAGGGTGAGACATTGCACTAGTGCTGGGCACATCCACTCACTGTGAGTGATACACGGAAAATGAACAACACACACAGGTAAATGCCCAAAAACTTCTACAGCTGCCTCTTCCTCCCTATATAAAGCGTGTCTAACATCAACCAATCAATAGCCTCACACTGGAACCAACTGGCACAATATCCAGACAAAATCTGGCACAGTTATACATTTTATATATTCTAATCAGTTGTGTTTGGCAATGTACTGGCACTTATTGGCAGCAGGTTATGGAGACAGTAGGGCACGATGGAGACAGTAGGACAAGATGGAGACAGTCGGACAAGATGGAGACAGTGGGACAAGATGGAGACAGTAGGACAAGATGGAGAC
>JAMBMQ010000032.1:57401-68738 GCA_024363595.1 Xenopus borealis | reverse complement strand
GCCTGTGGTACCAAACACACCATTTCATCCAAGGAACAGAGTTAGGGTTCGGCCTGTGGTACCAAACACACCATTTCATCCAAGGAACAGAGTTAGGGTTTGGCTTGTGGTACCAAACACACCATTTCATCCAAGGAACAGAGTTAGGGTTTGGCCTGTGGTACCAAACATATTATTTTGCACAGAAAGCAGCTCTAGGGTTTGGCCTCTGTTATCAAACGAATCATTTGACTCATGATACAGCTCTAGGGTTCAACCTGTGGTATTAAACACATCATTAGTTCAGAAAATAGCTTGAGGGTTTGGCCTCTGGCACCAAACAAACAATTTGGTTTGTCCTGTGGTAACAAACTTGTGTAGAGATACGTCATCAAGCAGCACAAGGATCTGGCCTCTGTAACCTTAATTCCAGTTGGGCAGACCCAGACCTGCTGAGCTGCTATCAAGCATCCTGACCCCATTACTTGCACTACCTTAACCTTTAACTCGGACTGCACACATCTTCAGTATGGGGGGGGGGGGCTCGGGCCTGAAGGGGGGCTAGGGATGCCACCCGGCAGATATTTTAGTAAAATACCTGCCAAGGCTGGGGCCGGTATTACAAATTCACTGGCAATGTAGCTGCCGGTAAACCTGTACTACCCTTATTAAAGGCCCCCCAATCTGCTGAAAAATTTCCTTTTTTTTCAGGGTCCGGCCAATCGTGCGTCATGGCTTCTCCCCCTTTGATGTCACAACACAACCCCTTTGATGTCACAACACACCCCCTTTGATTTTACAACACAACCCCTTTCTACCCACCTCCACCACTGCCGGTAAAAAAGTTTTCAAAGGTGGAAACCCTAAGGGGGGCCCGGCTGTGCTGCTACCTTGACAGCACCAAAGCCTCTCGTGACGTCCAGAAGCCACAAAAAGACACAAAGACCAAAATCGTCGAAAAGACACAAAGTTACGAAAACAGCTGCGAAGACCCGAATTCATGAAAGGAGACAAAGTTGAGGTCCTGAAGCCATGAGTTCAATTCTACTGAACACCAATGTGTTGTTTTTTTTGTATTATTTGGATACTTTATAGGCCCCAAATATTCTCTGGGGCTCCAATTTTTTGAACTTGCAAATGGAGCCCTGGCACCAATGTTTGTTATTTCAAAATATTCTCTGGGGCCCTAATTTTTTTTTTACTTGTAAGGGGGGCCCAATGTTTTTTTTTTAAAAAAAGAACATCTGCATCTTTCTGTGCAAAACCTAAGCACTTTGTGGGTATTCCACGAAACGACTTTCCCTTTTTTAATTTAAAAAGTAATAAAATGGAGGTGAAAGTTTTTATTCCTGTATCACTACTTTGTTGGTTGTTAATAATGTTGCTAACTGCAGGTTTTATAAGTGTGCCTGGGGCATTCTGGGTATTTTACTGTGCACAGCAGTCTGTATAGGCACAGCAGCCACAATCTGCTTAATTCATGTATTTTTCTTTGTGTTTCATTTGCACCACAGGCCAAAGCCTGTTCTCCTATGTTGGGCCCAAGAGTCCCTAGAGAACTGACCTGTATGCATGGTACATATATATCCGTTGGGATGGTCGGCCCAGCTTACATGTACTGAACTCTGCAGAAGCCGCTTGGGTGTAGTTCAACCAGTTGCCCCAAACTTGCACAGAGGAAATAATTAGACATTATTATTGGACAGCGCCGGACTTATATCCAGGAAAGACAGCAAATGCCTTTATTTATAAATGAGTGTTTATTGTGAGGACAGACACAGTGACAAAAGGACACACAACAATGAACAGCAAGAAGCACAATACAGGCACAGAGTGTGGAAAAGACTTCAGTATCAGGTTTCTAATAATATGGAGGCAAACTTATCCACTGAGGGGGCAACAAGGATTAGCGTTATTACTGAGTGGGAGCTGCCATACTGTGGATGAAGTCACATGCTCCTTCATTGTCTAAGAAATGGCAGAGCGCTTTCTTTCTGGAAATGGCCTTACTTTAGAAAAGTTGGGCTTGGGTTACATTATTTGGCAGCGTCCTGTATCAGTTCAAAAAAGAAACGTGAATGTAAAAGAAGTGGCAGTGGCTCAAGGCCACAATCGTTTCCTTCTCTTTCAGGCACTAAAGTTGGTGCTATGTCGCTACTACTAAATGCAAAGGCCTAAGGGGCACATTCATGTTTCTCTTTGCTCAGTCAGGGTTGTGCTGATTGTAATTAACACTTAGTACAAGCAGATGCACTTGCCCTAATGAGTGACAATAACAAAGCGGCTGCAGTTATAACTCCACACGTGGCAGGATATTCCTCTGTAATCCACTTACATTAGTACTAGGAATCCGATTAACACCTGGGCTAACCCGGAAAGGAGGTCAGAGAAGGGCCCTAAGCTCTGCCTATTCCAGGTCACTTTCTCTTTTCTAACTATATGTACGTATATGTATATATGTGGGGCAGTTACCTAGCTAGCACCTTAAAAACACAGAGCGGGGCAGGCTCATCTATAGTACCAGTTTAATGGACTCCCCGTGGCATGGAGTGAATGACTGGCCTTGGCTTATTTGGTGAGTGAAAGGAAAAATAAACCTAGGGAATATTTCCTGATGGGAGAAGAAGCCAAAAGCTTTTTAGATTCATCAAGACATTGCTTTACTGAACAAAATAAATAGAAATTCCCTCTAATGGGCTGTACTATATATAATATATATACCCTGTTACAAAAATAAAGCTCTGCAATGGTATGGAACATTCCAGTGCTACCAAGCATCCCGGGCCCTATGATTTATTTGTAGAGATTTCCAGATGTGGCTTTAGACTGACGTATTCAAGCCGCATTGACCTCGAATTGTTTCCTCTCCACTTGTTGTCGCCCCTTAAACCCCAAGCTGCTTGTTCATCTTGTTAAGTGCGTCATTGACTATGTCCAGTTCGTGACGCAACTCTCTGACCACCATGGCGATGCTCTTGGTGTCCTTCAGGATATCCACGCTCTGGGTAAAAGGATTGTATTTCACCCCAAAGGGGCGTTGAATGGTTTTAGCAAATTCCCTGGGGTGAAAGTGAGAAGTAAGAAGTTAGTAGTATGAAATGGAAAGTCTACTCGAGTCTGAGCATGCACTTCTGCCTGCCATGGCTGTTTGGTAAGTCACCTTCTTGGCATCTCCATCTTAAACAGGCATTGTTTAGATAGAAAATTCTCCTTGTTGGTGCAGTTTTTCTGAATAGGGATTTAACAATTTTGAGTGCCATAGTGTGGTGTTGTATGGAGGATCAGAAAAATCTGACCCACAAAATCTGATGGAAAGTGCTCATGCAGTTCTACCCTTAAACATGAAACTTAAGGTAGTCATAAGATTTACTTGTTTGGCAAGGCTGCCAAGTGAGCAGCTCTTTCCCAAATATGCCCATTTTAGGTGGACAATATCTGGCCTTAATCTGACAGGGCAGCGTCAACAAGCTGAAACCCTCCCTGATCCGACCAGAAAATCAAACTTAAAGGAAAACTATACCCCGAAAATGAATTTTTGAGCAACAGATAGTTTATATCAAATCAAGTGATATATTAAAGAATCTTACCTACCTGGTATATATATTTAAGTAAATATTGCCCTTTTATGTCTCTTGCCTTGATCCACAATTTCATGATGGTCTGTGTGCTGCCTCAGAGATCACCTGACCAGAAATATTTCAACTCTAACTGTAAAGGGAAGAAGTGCTGAAGCAAAAGACACACCTCTGTCTGTTAATTGGCTCATGTGACCTAACTTTATAGTTTGTTTGGTATGTTTGTGTGCACCGTTGGATCCTAGGATCCCAGGAGGCTGTCCTTATTTTTTAAAATGGCAATTTTCTATTTATGATTACCCAATGGCACATGCTACTAAAAAAGTATATTATTATGAAAATGGTTTATTTACATGAAGCAGGGTTTTACATATGTGTTGTTTTATGCAATATCTGTTTATAGAGACCTACATTGTTCGGGGGTATAGTTTTCCTTTAAGGTGGCCATAGACGCACTGATAAAATACAAAAAAAAATTTGTATGATATTTGGTACGTGTATGGTGGGAGACGAGATGACCGATATTGGTCAGATAAAGTGACAAATTGGTCTAAATGGCCCAAATTTGCATTAAATCTGATAAAATCACCCTGTTTAGAACTATTAGCTCCACCTCTCTGGTATGTGATTTCACAATCAAAAAGTGTTGACACGACCCCTGGGCAAGTACAACAATACAGTAAAGCACAGTCATGGGAGAGTACCTCATCTTCTCTTTGGCTTCTTCAAAACTCTCCGAAACAAAGTAAAGCTCCTGGAATGTGGTGATGATGCACTCCTGGTTGCAGGTTACCACGGGGTCAAAAGGCTTCACTTTGGCATTGCCAGAGAGAGAGTGCTGGAAGGAAAGGCAGGTACCTTGAGAATATGTCCAGGGAGCCACCTCACAGGGTCGGAAAGAAGAGTCTTTAGTGGCAGTTATGGAGTTGCCCCAGGAAGGTGTTGTTATTAATCTGAGTACCCAGAATGAATCCTGTGTTTCCTCCATACCCCGAATGCTTGTGTTGTACACATCCCATATCTTTTGTATAGAGAAGAAATGTGTTACCCAGTCAAATATTGTGTGGGCTTTGGCTGAGGTGCAGGTGATTTAGCAGAATGTGGTTCATGTTTGTAGGCTGACAGAGCCTTTTGGGTTTAAGAGACTGGGAAGGGGTACCCTACGTGTGTATTGTACAGGTATGTATTGGGACCAGTAGGTTTAGCAGTTTCTATTCCTGATGAAGCTTATGCAGTAGCTTTCAGTGCTCTAGTTGTGTGACTATTCACACAGGTTCCCTCAGGTACCAATATTTACCTTAAGCTCACTGATAGAGGAAAGTAGTCCGGCCCCATAAACCTTCAGTTTTCCTTCTTGTTTGCACAAACCAAACTCAACTGTGAAGAAGTAGCACTGCAATACACAATGGGACACAGGAAAATCACCCCCAGTTGTCTAGTTCTTCACTTACCCTACTTTCATACAAGTGAACATTAGGTTTGCTGCCCATGCAGGTCTGGCCTCACAGTTCAGCTGATAACTGGCCTAGCATTCTGCTGAATTCATTCTAATTACCTTCATTACTGCTGCAATGCATATGTCCTCAGTAACTGGATCCAGAACAAACCACCACTCATTGGGCAGTGAACTACTTACCGTAGCCAGTTTTTGTACAGCTTCATCGGATGCCCCCAAGGAGGCCAATCCAATTTCTTGGGAGAACTGGGCAAAACTAGGTTCTGCAAGAAGAGGAACATGTCCCAGAAGTTCATGGCAGGTGTCCCTGGAATGAAAGTAAATAATAAATATCTTCTCTGGGAGAGTAGCCGTGTCATATAGCCTGGCATCGTGGGAGCAGCTGTCCCAGCACTTACGGCTCAGGGGTATACAGTGGGTCGGAGCTGTGCCTCACATATTGGGTGCAGTGAAAAACCCGGAAGGCCAGTCCTGCCAGGAAATCTCTGGGAGACAAATATCCAGCAACGGGACGAATGGTGAATCCTGTGCGCTCTGCATGAAACCATAAAGGGGAAATGTTGGTTTTTGAAGTGACTGCAGCCTATAGAATGGTTTCTGGACATATGGCACTGCTTGCTTACACGATGGTGGATGGTAAAATCAGGACAAGATGGATGTAATAATAGCAGACCTTTCCTAACCCTCCTTTGGCCTTATCTGCCTCACCTCTGAGAAATCGAGAGACATCTTCCAGCTGGGGGATATTGTCCTCTCTGTACCCGCAGTGTTTGGACAAGAGTGGCAGGTTCTTTAGGTACTCTCGGCAGGCGTGTGTTGGGTACAGCTTATTGAGCTCCCGGAAAACTGTCCCCCAGGTCTCTATCTCCTCTTCTGTAAACTCAATGCGGGGTATTGGGTCCCCACTGTAGGGAAAGAAGATGAAGGAGCTTTGTTACTCTAGATCGGGGGTCCCCAACCTTTTTTGCTCGTGAGCCACATTTAAATATAAAAAAGAGTTGGAGAGCAACACAAGCATGAAAAAGTCCATGTGATGTCAAATAAGAGCTCTGATTGGCTAATGGTAGCCCCTATATGGACTGGCAGCTACAGGAGAGAATGTTTGGTAGTGCACCTGGTTTTTATACAACCAAAACTTGCCTCTAAGCCTGGAATTCAAAAATAATCACCTGCTTTGAGGCCACTGGGAGCAACATCCAAGGAGTTGGAGAGCAACATGTTACTCACAAGCTACTGGTTGGGGATCACTGCTCTAGATGATGCTGTACAGTAAGTCCTCAAGTTCGCCCTTTTTTCCCAGCGAGATTTTTAAATTGCCTATTTTCCTTTCCATATTTCACTATGGTGCTGAACTCTTTACCAAAACTAAAGGGAGACCCCATATATAATAAGACGCAAGAATAGTATTGTGGCCCTTTAGCTGACCAAGGGCCAGAGGAGTGATTAAGAGGCCAGTGAGTAAGGAGAATCTATTTCATATTTCTCTTCCTGTTTTGATGGAGAGCAGTGGGGATGGTGTCATGGTATCATTCTTTTGCTCAATCCATAACACTGCTCTGGCACAGGACAACTCCCAGCAGCCTCAGCTGAAGGGTTTTCACTTGTATAGCAATTAGTAGGGAACATATTCTTGCTCACACTTACTATTTGTAGGACATTGCAACGTCGGCAAAATACTTGCGTCTCTTACGGTACACATTATCCTTGAAACCCTGGAAAACAAAATCATTGGAAATTATGTTTTCCATCCACCAATAATACCTGTTTGTAGTAATTTAATTTAAATATATTTCTAATACATAAACAGTACTGGGGGTTACAACTCCTTCACTCCGGTCTGCATAACATGATCTGTTTGTTTTCTAGTAAAGCACATACTCCTCTTACAGGTTTGACGTTAACATAAAGAAGCATAGCCATTTGTGTCCAGAACATTCCTTCTCTGTTTATTTGTATAAATAAATATGTCTGGGAGCTGCCGTATTGTGTCTATTGACAGTACAGGACAGGGGGAGGGAACAGCTGAAGTCTCCTGGGAGAGGCTATTGAGGTGCAGAATGCTGGGTGCTGTTGTGATACAGGTCCAGTGCAGGGTATTTACTCCTTGCCCAATAAGCACAGCTTTGCACTTAGTGATGGTGGATTATCCCTGTTCAAGTACTAACACCTCAGTATTGCATTCTCTGCCGCAGCCCCCTATGTGAGCACTAGTGAAACAGGTACTTACAGGGTGGTCAGCGTCCAGATCTGATCCGTACATTAGGACTCTGTTTGCGCATTTGTCCAGGTCAGAGATCTTCTTGGGGAACCAGGGGACACTTTCCATATCTGCATATGGGGGGGGGGGGGGAGAAGAGGAAGGATAAGGGTTTCATTATGACCCATTGTTACATTCCTGTATCCCAACATCCAGAGGTACAGTGCACTTGCTGTGGAATGGAAACCATACCCCATGGCCTTCTGTATCTATCCCTGTGTATCCTCAGTACCTCACTTTCTCTTTCAGTGCCTTGCTGCTACACCAAATGGTTCAATTCTTGGCTGGACTTTAGGTCTAACCTGCCGGCCCTAAATGCCAATAGGAATATACACATAGACACGTTACAGGTGTGGGAGTTATGGTGGAACCAGGGATCTTTATCAGCTTGAGGGTTTTATTGTTACATCTATACCCTTGTGCCAAGTGCATCAGTGAAATTATGAGTTTTACCCTGAGGGTCCGTCACATTAGCAGTTTTGGTTGCAAATGTCTTTAATATGTATTTATGTGTTTGTGTAGCCAGCAACATGCACATAAAGATGCACATATACATAGTATTGATGACTTCTTCATTCAGTAAGTTCTATCTGAAGAATTAGAAGAGAGAGAGAGAGTTCTAGCTGAATAGGAAGTGAGTTCTACTTTAAGAGTTAGAAGAGAGAGTAAGTTCTAGTTGAAGAGTTAGAAGAGAGAGTAAATTCTAGCTTAAGAGTTAAAAGACAGAGTAAGCTTCAAGTTCAAGAGTTAGAAGAGATTGTACGTTCTAGTTGAATAGTTAGAAGAGAGCGTAAGTTCTAGTTGAAGAGTTAGAAGAGAGCGTAAGTTCTAGTTGAAGAGTTAGAAGAGAGCGTAAGTTCTAGTTGAAGAGTTAGAAGAGAGCGTAAGTTCTAGTTGAATAGTTAGAAGAGAGCGTAAGTTCTAGTTGAATAGTTAGAAGAGAGCGTAAGTTCTAGTTGAATAGTTAGAAGAGAGCGTAAGTTCTAGTTGAAGAGTGAAAAGACAGAGTAAGCTTCAAGTTCAAGAGTTAGAAGAGATTGTAAGTTCTAGTTGATGTGTTGGAAGAGAGTCAGCTTCTAGCCGAAGAGTCAATGCTCAGAATCCGACCCCATCTTTTCTTACCGTCCTCCTGCACAGAGAAACTCTCAGGGGGGCTCATGGATATCACATTGACGTGGGGCTTGAGCAGCTGGAAGATTTCATTCAGTTGTTCCCTGTTGCTGTCACAATCCACAAAGATCTCAAACTCTGAGTTTCTTCTCTTTGATTTTCGGGACTCAATGTGAATGAGATTGACGTGTTTCTCCTGTCGGCCACAAGCAGTTATTAGTGATATGAGTATTGCTAGTTGTTCATTATACTCTGTGTGTGTATGTATGTAAATACTTGGTTCTTAAAATTCACTTGTCCTGTAAATCAAGTGTTAATCTATGCATGTCCCACAGGCAACGCAATATATGAGCAGTAGACTAGAACTTTACTCACTTGGAAAAGTTTCAGTGCTTTGACCAGCCCCCCAATCTCATTCTTTAGGGAGAAAATGACTGAGGCTTTGCCTCTTTCGCACACATTGTCGCTGTATTCTTTATTGTCTTCCATCTTGATGTAAGTTGATTTATTGAACTACAAAATAAAAAAGAAAGCTTCACAATTGTACGAGGGAGGCCAGGACTAGTGGGCATCAGACATTGTGTAATTTAGAGACCGGGAGAAGGGCTCCTGGTGTTTGAGTAGAATGCTGAAATCAGTTAGAATTGGCTAATACCTCAGTATAATCATCTTTGTCTTGCCGACTCCATCATACCCTACAGACCCAGTCTTGTGCTACTGTCCACTTCTTACAAAGCCTCATTGATAAAACCTTCTCCCCACCCAAGTATATAAATGCCCCTACAATTTGGTGTATCTGGTGCCCCCGGTGTCTCAGTAACTATTCATGTGGAAACCAGTTCATTATTCTTCTTGCTGCTGATTGTGTGCTATGAGTTACTGCCTATGTGCAGGTAAAAAATATGCCCCTCCTGCCCCCTGACTGCCACCCTATACTATATGGGGAGACAAGGGAGCATGGGAAGGTTAAAGGCACAACAATTTGTGGTTAAAATAGATTTGCTTTTGAACGGAGCAAATCTCCCAAAACCAGCATAACCCTTGGTTTTGATGAACTAGAATGGATGGGTGCTGGGTATAGTGAAGCTGTAGGATAGGTGCTGAAATTATATAATACCACGTGACCCTATGGAGCAGATTATTAGTGGGGTTCAAGGGGGAGAGGAACCTGTTTGGTTGGGAAATGCCATTATTGTACCTGTTGTTTCATATCATGTGTAATCTGCTTATTCTGAGCTAAACTACAGCTTCTGCCTTTCAGCATCCCCTCTGTATAGCGCCCCCCTAGCAGGTAGTACCATGTCTCTCTGTGCCCCACAACAAATGATTGACAGACCCACAAGGGAAACCCAGCAAGTGACCCCCAACAGGTAGTAAGAGGAGCCCAAACTCACCTCATTGTTGATCTGATTCTCATCTAATCCAGAGTTGACTGAATCAAAGGACTTGACCCTGCGGGGGCGCTCCCTGCGGTTGGAATACATTTGGGTGCTGGAGGGACTCTCTCTCTGGCTGTACTTGTGGCTAATGGAGAATACGGTGCCTCCTGCTTCAGCTATTTATCCCCAGGCTGGGAGGGGACACGCCTAATCTGTTCCACTGGGAGATGGAAAACGCACCGGCAGCAGCATCACAGCCACTAATTACATGCACTCTCTTTATTATCTTTCCTTTCATTGGAACCAAACATTGGTACTAGTTGCCCTTTATTCTCTCAACTTTACAGAAAAGTTACACACAGCAAATGGAACACTGCAGGGGCGCAGGAGGGGCCAGATGATAGACACAGATTGAGCTAGACAGACAGGTTATAGATAGAAAAGTCTGGTTTTAGTGTTCAACTGGCGCTTGGTTATATAGTTACATTGGATTGAAAAAAGACAAGTCCATCAAGTTGAACCCCTCCAAATGAAAACCCAGCATATACACACACCCCTCCATACACTCACATACATTATATATAACCATATACTAAGTGTAGAGTTTAGTATGACAAAAGCCTTTGTATTATGTCTGTCCTGTAAACCATCCCCCTCTTATAGTCATTAACAGAATGAGCATCACAACATCACCCGGCAGTGCATTCCACAACCTCACTGTCCTCACTGTGAAGAACCACCTACTCTGTTCCTTTAAATGAAAGTCCTTTTCTTCTAGTCTGAAGGGGTGGCCTCTGGTGCGGATCCTCTTTATGGGTAATATTTGTCTATAATGTCCTCTAATGTATTTAGTGTAATACAGAGAAAACAAGCCCAACCTGGACAGTCTCCCAGTCTCATAATTGAAGTGTCCCAGTCTCATCCCTCTAACCAGTTTAGTTGCACTTAGTCTCTGCACTCTCTCCAGCTCATTTATATCCCTCCTAAGGACTGGAGTCCAAAACTGCACTGCATACTCCACATGAGCTCTTACTAGGGATCGAGGTACAATTATGTTTTCAATTAGTATCATCTGCAAAAATACAAACCGGACTTTCAATGGCCACATCCAGGTCATTAATAAACAGGTTGAAAACAAAGGGACCCAGTACAGAGCCCTGCGGTACCCCACTAACAACACTGGTTCAATTAGACAATTGTTGAAAACAAAATACAATCACTGGTTGCTATGGGTTACAGCTGATGTTTATAAAGATGTATAAAGTTGGACCAAATGGAGACATCTGAGTAATATGGTGACAACATGGAGCCAATCAAACCCGATGCAAACAGTAGACAATGGAGACAATAGAGCAAAATAGAGTCTGTACGGCAACATAGAGACAGTAGGTCAAGGTGGAGACAGTAGGGCAATATGGAGACAGTAGGTCAAGGTAGAGATAGTAGGACAAGATGGAGACAGTAGGGCAAGATGGAGACAGTAGGTCAAGGTGGAGACAGTAGGACAAGGTGGAGACAGTCGGTCAAGGTGGAGACAGTAGGTCAAGGTGGAGACAGTAGGTCAGGGTGGAGACAGTAGGG
>JAMBMQ010000157.1:6624-24398 GCA_024363595.1 Xenopus borealis | reverse complement strand
TTTTACATCTGAATGTTGCTTACAGGTGAAAAAGGTTGGGGACCCCTGCCCTACCACATCGCCGTGAAAAGGAATAGGACCCATTATCTAAAAAGCCCCAAATTATGGGAAGACCATCTCCAACAGACTAATTTTTTATTACATCATTCCAGTTTTTAAAAATGATTTCTTTTTTCTCTGTAAAAAGAAAACAGTGCCTTGGACTTGATCCAAGCTAAGATAGAATTAATCCTTATTGGAAGCAAAACATTCCTATTGACTGTAATACTGTATTTAAGTAATTTATTTTTAGTATACTTAAGGTATTAAACCCCTTGTACACCAACTCCATTACTGTTCTTAATTTATTCCCTTAAGGAGTAAATGTACAAGCTCTAAGAATCATCCTATGTGGCTTAATACAGAAGTAAAGAAGTCAATAGGAAAGAAGAGAAAGGCATTTAAAAACTAAAAATCTGCTGGGACAGAAGCTGCATTTAATGAATATAAATACTGTAATACTTCCTCTGGATCAACTAGCAGTTAGGCAGTTAAAATTTAAAAAAAAAAAGGTTGAACTTGATGGACGCGAGTCTTTTTTCAGCCTAACTTACTATGTTACTATGTAATAAATAGAAAGAAAGGAAATGAAGAGTTAATTGCCATGGAGGTGAAAACTAACCCTAAAACATTTTTTAATATATTAATAGTAAAAAGATGCAGGTTGAGAGTGTTTCTCCATTAAATAATGGTACCAGTATGGTTGTTAAGGGATCACATTCAAAATGTTTCCCTAGTGAATGGCATTATGAGCAGCATGGCTTTATGAAGGATAGGTCATCAAACACATTGATTGCTTTTTATGATGAGGTAAGTAAGATGCTGGACAGTGGGGGGGCACTAGATGTGATCTATTTGGATTTTGCCAAAGCGTTTGATACCGTGCCCCAGAAACGATTGCTTTCTAAACTAAGGTCTGTTGGGTTTAATGAAGTTTTTTGCACAGGGATAGGAAACTGGCTACAGGATTGGGTACAGAGGGTGGTTGTTATTGGTACATTCTCTACTTGGAGTAAGGTTCTTAGTGGGGTCCCTCAAGGCTAGGTATTGGGTCAACTTTTATTTAACTTGTTCATTAATGACTATGGGGAGGGTGTTGTAAGTAATGTATCAGTGTTTGCAGATGACACAAAACTATCCCGCCCAATTAATTCCATCCAGGAGGTGGCATCCTTGCAACATGATCTTAACAAACTGGCAATCTGGGCAGCTAAGTGGCAAAAGAGATTCAATGCTGATAAATGTAAAGTTATGCACCTAACGTAAAAAATATCCAAGCCACTTATACCCTTAATCGGACTGCACTAGGCAAAATCCATTATTTAAAAGAACCTTGGAGTCCTTGTAGATGATAAACTTGGCTGTAGCAAGCAATGTCAGTCAGCATCATCAAGGGAAAATAAGGTCTTGAGCTGTATTAAAAGGGGCATAGAGTCACAGGAGGAGGGGGTCATTCTTCCACTTTATAGAACACTTGTTATGCCTCATCTAGAATATGCCGTACAGTTTTGGTCTCCATCACTCAAACAGGACATTGTTGTATTAGAGAGGGTTCAGAGAAGGGCAACTAAGCTGGTAAAAGGTATGGAAAATCTTAGTGTATGAGGAAATACAATGGAGAAGAGGCGCTTAGGGGGTGATATGATAACTATGTATAAATATATAAGGGGATCATATAATAATCTCGCTAATGCTTTATTCACCAGTAGGTCTTTCCAGCTGACACAAGGTCACTCATTCCAATTAGAAGAAAAGAGGTTCCACCTAAATATTCGGAAGGGTTTTTTTACAGTGAGAGCTGTGAAGATGTGGAATTGTCTCCCTGAATCAGTTTTTTCTGGCTTATACATTAGATAGTTCTAAAAAGGGGTTGGATGGCTTTTTAGCAAGTGAGGGAATACAGGGTTATGGAAGCTAGCTCATAGTACAAGTTGATCCAGGGACTTAGTCCGATTGCCATTTTGGAGTCAGGACGGAATTTTTCCCCTCTGAGGCAAATTGAAGAGGCTTCCTTTGTTTTTTTTTTTCCTTCCTCTGGATCAACTAGCAGTTAGGCAGATTAAAAACAAAGAGACAAACATGGGCTTTTTGTCATTTGGATCTACATATATCTCCTCTACAATACAAAATATATTTTGCCACCAATATGGATGAATTATATCTTACTTGGGATCAGGTACAAGGTACTGTTTTATTAGTACAGAGAAAAAAGGAAATCATTTTTAAAAATCTGATTTTTTTTTAATTTAAATAGAGTCTGTGGAGGTACATTGCCTTCGTGTAATTCCGAGCTTTGTGGATAATGGGTTATAAGATAACATAACTGTATATGAAAAAACTGTCATATAAGTCAACAGAGACTAGAATAGAGTATGTAAATGAATGTACTCTTTAGGGTTAGGCCACACGGGAAGATTTCAGGGAGATTAGTCGCCTAGCGACTAATCGCCGCGTCTTTGAGGCGACTAATCTCCCTGAATGGCTTGCTAGTATCTTGCACTCGCTAGCGCTAAAGGTGCCTGCGCCTATTCACACGGGGCGATATGTTTTTCAAAGTCGCTCGAAATTGCCTCACGCGGCAATTTTGAGCGACTTTGAAAAACGCGTTGCCGCATGTTAATAGGCGCAGGCAACTTTAGCGGTAGTGGGTCCGAGATACTAGCAAGTCATTCAGGGAGATTAGTCGCAGTGATTAGTCGCCAGGCGACAAATCTCCCCGAATCTTCGCGTCTGGCCTTACCCTTAAGGGTGAAAACACACAGAGCTACTATAGTAGCTGCTACAAAATACCAGAAAATACCCTGCCATTGACAATGAAGAGAATTGCCTCTGCTAAAACACATGGAGAGTGTTATCAGGAAATTACCAGCATTGTCTATTTTTGTAGCCATGACAAGTAGCTGCTACTAGTAGCTCCATGTCTTCACCCCTAATCTCACCCTCAAGGCTTCCAGGAAAGAAAGCAAATAGGCATGCTCCCCAAAACACTAATTGACCTTCAGGCTGCCCCCCCCAAAGCACTCCATTAAAAATGAGCATTTACAGCAACACATCCATTAACTGTGTTTTTACTTTTTTTTTTTTTTTTCCAGGTGTTCCTGGAAGCCATTGAGGCTCCGACCCCATCTCTCAGATACTTTACCACCCAGTTTTTCATGCCCCTGATAAAGCTGAAACTCTCCTGTGCAGGGGGTTCCGAGTATGTCCGTGCCATGCACAAATTTGTGTTCTCTGGGGCAAAACTAAAGGAGGAAGAGAAATAAAGGCTGAGGGTGATGTACACATTTCAAGCAACTCCAGAAAAAACCTTCTCTTCTACCGATCACAATCAAGCTGATGGTAGATGCAGAGGGATCTAATAATACTAGAAAAAAAACATTAATTTGGCTATTTACTGTAAGTTGCACCAGGTCCACTCACCCATAGCAACCAATCAGCAGCTAGCATTTATAACAGGAGTTGTTGAAAAACAAACAACTCATTGGTTGCTATGGGTTACTAGACCTGTTGCAAACCTTGCACCTGTTTTGACACTGCCGCTTGTGTTGAAGACAAAGGCAACCTGGTTAATGCAGTTATATGCAGGGAATACAGTTACAGCATAACCTTGCACTGTAGTATTACAAAAACTGATACAGTTTTACAATATCAGTGCAATCTGATTGCAATTTACTGTAAATTTCTATGTTGTTCTGACTGCAGAATCCCTGGCAACCTTGCAGAGGCAATGGAGGAAATGTGTATTATGTATTTAAATGGTTACTGAATAAATCTATTAAATCTTATAGCTGTGTAAACAGTGTAACTAGAAGTTGCAAGGCCCCATGCAAAGTTATTTTATAAAATATATATAAGTCAATGTCCCACTGGGCTCCCTATACCTCCTGACCTCTCCCCCCACACACTCACAGTAACTCACAAAACACAGCAAATTACACTTAAATGGACAGGGCCGGATTTACATAGCGGGCGCCCCTTGGCCCACTGCCGTTCATCGCCCCCATACTCTGCCCTTTATTCGCAAATTTTCATCATCAGGTCTGGAGCAATGGGGATTGGTGCATGGGAAATGTTAAAAACTATAGTATCTCCTGCATTTCCCCTGTGTTTCTGAACCAATGTGGGTGTGGCTGGGCAGCATGTCGCCCCCTAAAATCCTGTCACCCTAGGCCCGGGCCTAGGTAGCCTTTCCACAAATCCGGGCATTTCTAAATTACACTGTTTTCACTGCAAACAAATTCACTCCACCATGTAAAATTTCATTCTTAAACCAAAAAGTTTATTTTTTTTAGTTGTAATGTTGGTGTGTAGGCGCCGTCTCAGGCCATTTTGCCTGGTCATGTGCTTTTAGAAAGAGTCAGCACTTCATGATGGAACTGCTTTCAGTTAAGCTATTGTTTCTCCTACTCAATGTAAGTAGACTTAAGGTCCCCATAGATGCAAAGATTCGATTCGTACGATTTTCGGACCTGTATCTCCTGACCTGCCACTAACCTTCAGATTAAATAAAGTAGTAAAAACACAGATCAGCCGATGTTCTGCCCCTACAGGAATCGTATGAAAGTTGTGTCCGACAAAACCTAGTTACAGTCTCCCACTGAAAATCGTACGATCGGCAATATGATTGGCAGCCAAAAGAAATTTTCTAACCTGTCTGATCGACCAAACGACCAATCTCCACCGGACGAAAATTGTCGGGACTCTCCATACACGGTCTGAAAATCGTATGAATCCTCTATTCGTACGATCTATGGCCAGCTTTAGTGGGACTTGGATTTTCACTATTCAGAACTATGCTCATTTCCTCCAGGGAGTGGTTATCTGGTTACTTCTGTTCTGCTGATAGGCTGCTGGGGGGAAAGTTTATCAGAGCAAGTCACAATGCTGAGGGCATGTGGATAACTAACAATATGTTTAGTCCCATCTCAAATTTTTAAATGACATAAAAAATCTGTTAGCTTTTTTTGAAAAACAGATTTCAGTGTAGAATTCAGCTGGAGCAGATTAAGGGGCAGATTTTTTTAGTGAAATTCAACAAGGGAATAGGCAAAATTCGATTTGAGTTTTTTTTTTTTTTAAATTCGATTTTCGAAATTTATCATGTACTGGCCCTTTAAGAATGCGAATTTGACTAGTCCCACTTTAAACCTGCTGAATGGGGTTAATTTGGAGTTGATTGGTGGCTTTCTGACATTCAAGTTTTATCAGACAAAAAACTCGAATTGAGTTAAAAATAAATGTAGTAGTCTTCCGTCCTCGCGCCTCTGCCTGTCTGAACTCTCGCGCATGCACACTGGCTAGAAGTACCTAATGGAGCTGAACGAGTAAAAACTTCACCACATGTATTACGCATTCCACAGCAATTTGCACACAGCGAAGGAGTGAAACATCTTTATATGCTTCCGCATTCCACAGGAATTACTGCAGAGCGCGCAGTTTATCTTCGTTATCGGGAGAGGGTATGCATCTGCCAGAGAACTGCTGTTTGTACATAACTAGAAGAATTTAGATCGTTCTGTGCACCTGATTAGCCTATAAACATATTAAATTATGGATACTATATGTATATAAATGTATTTCATCAAATACTGTATTTATCAGCATATTTTATCAGTATTATTTATGCTGTATTTATCTAGTAATGATAAAATCTGAGGCACAGTGACCCCCTCCCATAGCCCCAGAAAATCAGAGGCACAGTGAGCCCCCATAGCCCAAAGAAAATAAGAGGCACAGTGACCCCCCATAGCCCAAAGAAAATCAGAGGCACAGTGACCCCCCAAAGCCCAAAGAAAATCAGAGGCACAGTGACCCCCCATAGCCCAAAGAAAATCAGAGGCACTTTCGTCAATCAATCAAATTCCATTGTTTGATTGGTCGAATTGCGTTAAAAACATTTGAATTCGAATGTTTTTGAAATTCGACCTATTCCCCTTTAAATTTGAAAAATCAAATTCGAGGGTTTATTAACCCTCGAATTCGATTTTTAGTAAATCTGCCCCTATGTGTTTTATGGTGAGAGACAAAGAAAACCAAAAATCAGAAGAAGCTTAGTTTCTGGCTGGTAAGTATGCTGTTCATAAGTATGATTGTTCCCTGCCAGAAGTTAGGGACGGTCTGACAATTCCTATCCTCAGCACTAAATGAAGGGAGAATTTCACTGCATACAGTCAGGTTTCTTATAAAAACGGTACACATTTTTTAATTAAAGTATATTGGAGATAGATTTCTTTTTCATTAAAGAAAGTAAAAATTGGATTTTATTTCTTTGCCTTTCCTTGCCCTTTAAGCATATAATAGAAGTATATGTTACAGCCACTACATCCCACTACCCAAGCCCAGAAAACCTTTAATAAATTAAATAAAGTTGTCCTATTGCCCTACATGTGCCCCCCTGTATAGTTGTGTTGCCATATGTTAGGAAATGTAGGGGGGAAGGAGGGTAACCCCCCCCAAAAAAAACAATCTTTTTCAGACTATCACCCTACAATGGTAAAACATGCCAGCGTTTTTTTTTTTTTTTTGGGAATTTTCTATTTTTTTTTTTCAAACTCCTTGAAAAAACTTCGCCTGGTCTGACCAGGTGAAGTAAAGTCTAGCGTAAGTGGTAGCGTTCAGGAAAAAGTTGATCTTAGTGAATTTGCGTAATTACGATCCTTCGTCAGTGCGCAACTTCGCCTGGCGTAAGGGTGCGAAGTTACACAAGTCTATCTACTTCGCTAGCGAAAATTCGCCAGAGTCGGTGTTAGTGAATTTGCAAAGTTGCGAAATGACGTCAAGCTGGCGAATTAGTGCTAGCCTTAGATGCTTCGCGCTTTAGTGAATTTGCGCTTAAGAGAGAAAAAGAGCCCAAGAAACCTGCTATGAAGAAACCCTTAAATGCCTTTAAGCTATACATGAAAGAAATGAGGGCAAAAGTGATTGAAGAATGTAATTTAAAAGAAAGCGCAGCCATTAACCAGATCCTAGGGAGAAGTGTTTCTAAACCATTCTAGGCTTGTAATGTTCCTAAGATGATAAATATGTATTTTTCTCTGGCTTTTGGGACTTGAGAGTGCCTCTGTTTTCCAGAGAATCTGGGCACCACCCACTATTAAATGCAGAGGGGCTTCAAGTTCTAGAATGCATCACTTCACAATGGAATAATGTGAGGGAGTGTTTGTGTTACATTGTGAGCCTATAAGGGGTTGGGGAATGCTTTCCTTCTAAATAGGTATGACTATGTAAATAAAACATTTAATAATCATTTTTGGATGTTCAGATAGTGTAATTCTCCCTTTTAAAGGGGTTGTTCACCTTTGAGTTAACTTTTAGTATAATGGAGAGAGTGATATTCTGAGACAATTTGCAATTGTTTTTCATTTTTTATTGTTTGCGTTTTTATAGTTATTTAGCTTTTTATTCAGCAACTCTCTAGTTTGCAGTGTCAGCAATTTGGTTTCTATGGTACTAATTACCCTAGCAACCCTGCATTGATTTGAATAAGAGACTGGAATATGAATAGGACATGGACTGAATAGAATGATAAGTAATAAAAAGTGGTAATAACAATACATTTGTAACCTTACAGAGCATTTGTTTTTAGATGGTGTAAGTGACCCCCATTTGAAAGCTGCAAAGAAACAGAAGAAAATTGCAATAAATAATGAAGACCAATTGAAAAGTTGGTCCTTTTGCAATATGCTAAAAGTTAACTTGAAGGTGAACCACCCCTTTAAATAGCCCAAACTGAATGAACCCTTTTAAATTTGCCTTCAAACAATGGACACATTCTTACCGGACTGCAAACAGCTGTAGCCATGAGTCTGAATAAACTGGCAATCAGTTAAAACCACACAGCCATGTTCACTGCCTGCCACATCCCAATCTCTGTTCATTAAATTAGGGAATTTTTGGCAAGGTGTTATTTATCATATACATTTGTATATCTGCAGGAAAATCAGTAATCATTAGTAGTAATCATTTCACCACATGTAATAATAGTTGGGCAAAATGTTTAATCTCAACCCATATATTTTTTCTTCTATTGGTGGCATGCATTGTCCCGAGAAGAGCAATCAAAATACTACGAATTGGCCAGAAAAGAGAGGCAGCTACACATGCAGTTGTACTAAGGCTGGTCTGCAAGAGACAACTATGTAAGTATCGCACAAAACCAGTCTTCAGACAGTGTTACCATAAGCACTACCATATTTTAGTACCTCAAGCCGTCTGTGCCTTGGCCTGACTAAGGTCCTCATATTCCACAGTCTTTTCCTTTTTTTAACCATGTAATTGTCAATATATACAGGCTGATGTAAAAAAAAATAACACAGCATTCCAATATTTTGTGAAACTTGCATATATATATATTTATATAGTGGGACTGGCATTGTAGTGTGATGCCATCTTCACACTGAGAGAGGCTCAAAAGCTAACAAAAGCAGTACATTACCTTACCAAGAGAATGATCCACTAAAGTCAAAGAAGTAACATGGTCAGACCTTAGTAAGAGTTTTCTTCTAGTGCAGAAATGATATACGGCTGTTCCACTCTGAATCACGCTCCTTGAAGTCTTCATACAACATAAGCCTGAATTACCATTCACATCACCTGCAGGGCTCCCTACAGCCAAGCCTACAGTTATCCTCTGCTAATATCCCACAATACTCAAGAGAAAGTGATCATAATCAGCAAATTGAAACAACAAAAAATTATTAAAACTTTAGAGAAGTAAACTGAGCCCCGATAACTTGGCCAGATCATTGACAATTTAGAAACAAAGTTGGTTGACCTCATGGTCACCTCTACTATGCACCAAGGCAGCTTCTTTAGAACCCCATTTGACAAACTTATAAGAGAAAATCTAGGAAAAAAGGACAAGACCTTCACCATTCCATCATTTGTTGCTCTGTTTGTACCAGACATGCCAAAAGGGAGATTGGGACCATGGTTTACAGAACAATTAATGAAAGGGCACAAAGACGCAATAAGTGGAAACATTCTGATTGCTAAAAAGCTCTGCTACCAATTGGCCTTACCTATACAAATGAATCCTTAGCTGGAAGAAGATTTTAGATTCTTACTCCACCCAAGCTTCCCCGATTCCTAGGCAAAGCAACGCAAAGAAATAGATAGGCTGTAAGCTGCAGAAAGACACAAGTGTTGTAAACCAAGTACCCTGAGGGATATTACATTATCATCACATAGGGGACCAAAACCATTGAGATTCAGTTTGGGTCAAATGTTATGGTAAATGTGTATTTATTATGTTTGATATCCCTGGAACTGTGGAAGAATAACTGTTAACTGACATGTTTTATAAATGAATGAAATGTTTCAGCCACAAAGGCCAGTCCTAGACCTAAAAAAACAATGAAGCCTTCGATAAATGATCACTTCCAGAGGCTTTTACTTTCCTGTCTCCACTTGCAAACGGGGTGTCCCCTGAGTTGGTCTTACCAGAAATCTTATCACAAAGACCACAATGCAGATGTCAGGAATTAAAGCATGTAATGGAACAGTGGCAGGTAATCCTTTGAAAATTCTTTCTGTATTTTCAGATTTTTATAACTTTCTTGGGACCCAGCATTTGATGACATAAAGAAAATAATTTTCCCATAGATGTTGGTAGTGTTTTCATGGAATACTTAATCATGTGATATGCAATGACATTTGCCACTTCCCTAACCGACTAGTGTTTTTAATATAGATTCTTACAAAATACAGCACTCTACAGGTCTCTCCAACACACCAAAAGTGTTTTTGTTGGGTCAGAAAACTGGACTTTTTACCCAATAAAAAAACTTTTGGTGTTTTGGAAACACTGAACGTTGTTAGATAACTGATCATGTATTACTGGCACCCAGACATTCAGGTTTGAAGGTATGCTGCTTTCTTGGTGTAAAAACATGGCAGTGCACTGGATCGCCCCTCCATAAGGGTGTTATAGGTATGGCTGATCCAATTTAATTAAGCTATGCCTAATTCACCAAGTAATACACTGAACTTAGAGTGATATACTGTCACTTTAGTAAGTGGTACATATTCTCCAAACCATTGATGGTGATAAGAATTATCGTCACATTAGTTTTCATTTGGGATGAACTTGATATAAATGTGGTTTCTTGTTAATACATAAAAATACATTGCTATTTCATGACCCTATTCTACATATAGGGGCATATTTATTGGAGACAAAATTCACCAGTGATGTGGCCCATAGCAACCAACCCCTCTTTGCTTTTGTTTCCTACAGTGCAGGTGAAAATCTAACCGCAGATTAGTTGCTATGGACAACATTACCGGTGATGTGTTTCTCCATTGATAACTGTATAGATCTGTTTCCTAATAGCAGCAAAGTATGATTATGTATGTGCATTCTGCCAATTGCAATGCCATGTTTAACATATACTTTTAAGATTGATGTTGCACCATTTTGGCAGGGATTTAGGTCACTAAAAGCAGTGCACATTTTGGTGCTGCCCACTTTGCATTGCTTTCCACTGACTTGAAGAACACGTGCTGCTTGTTGCGTGAATACCTTCAAGTAAAATTGCATGTTATTCGAGTATCCCTAACATGGGAATAACTAGAACTGAAAAAAACTGTTATTTGAGATTTGTATTATCACACCATCTGTCATGATCTTTATCCAACAAAGACATACTAGAATGAAACCGTGTTCTAACCAAACACAGAGAGCACATTCAGACCCAGAAATCTTCCTTACCGCTTCCAGATGTGAGACAAGATAATAAGCCATGTCCTTCTTCTTTGTGTGCATTTATCACATCATTTTCAGCAAAAGGTTAGAGATATGGGGGCAAATTCACCAAGATCCGAAAATTCACCAGTGTTGCCTTCGCTAGCGTTTGCCGCACTTCGCCAGGCAAATTTTTGCCAGCGCTACGCAAATTCACAAGTACAGATTTACGCTCAGGTCGGCAAACAGTAGCATAGTTGCGCTAGTGTTACTTCGCTAGGCAGAGCGCAGTTATGCTAGCGAAGCCTAATTTGCATACGGCGGGAATTTTAAGTTATTATAGAAGTATATGTTACAGCCACTGCATTCCACTACACAAGCCCAGGAAACCTTTGATAAATTAAATAAAGTTGTCCTATTGCCCTACATGTGCCCCCTGTATAGTTGTGTTGCCATATGTTAGGAAATGTAAGGAAATCTTTTTCAGGCCATCACCCTCCTATGCTAAAATACGCCAGCGTTTTTTTGGAACTTAGAAAAAAATGTTACATTTCTTTTTTCAACCTCCTATCTTTTGTATTGAACTTTGCCTGGTCTGACCAGGCGAAATAACGTCTAACGTAAGTGCTAACATTTAGGAAAATGTTCATCTTTGTGAATTTGCGAATTTACGATCCTTCGTCAGTGCACAACTTTGCCTGGCGTAAGGGTGCGAAGTTGCGCAAGCAAGTCAAGTATCTACTTCGCTAGCGTAAATTTGCCCGAACCGGTGTTAGTGAATTTCCGAAGTTACGAATTGACGTCACGCTGGCGAATTAGCCCTAGCATTAGACGCTTCGCGCAATAATGAATCTGCCCCATGGATTCATGTTTTTCTTCTTTTTGAGTGGCTAAATTTATGTTGCATCTTCTCTTCCTTTTTTGTGTTTGTGCCTCTGCATTTCCCTGTGCATGTTGCTATACTCAGACCCCGGCTCCCCTAAGAAATGCAGAGCTTGCTTTGGCCTCAACCAACAAACAGACTGGTGAGGCCCATGCAGGTGTGCGTGACATATGGTCTCATGTTCTTTCAATGTTTCCCTTCCTTCTTCTGCATGATCACATCTAACACAACTGCCTTGCTGGTGCCAATACCACTCACAGCCTCTCCATAAAACAATTGTGTTGCACAGATCCCATGTTTGCAGGAATCCACAAAATAAATGCCATCTGTTTTAAATGTACCAATGTGTAATAATTTACAATGGATTAGTCCTCATTAGGCTGTTAGGTAAGATAACTTCTGTAAACCTTCTAGATATGTTACAGTATTTATTTTTAGATTATGTGACACATAAAATGGGTAGTTCACCTTCAAAGGAGAACTAAACCCATTTACTAATAGAAAGTCCCATCCACCAGTGGCCCCCCTCCCTGCTTCCTCCACGCATAGCCTAATACTTAAAAAGTGTCACTAAGGGGCAGATTTACAAAATTCACATGAAGGATTAGAAGTTCGATCAAATTTTCAAAAAGATTCAAATTCGAATTTTCGATTTTGAAGACCACTTCGACCAGCGAATTTTGAAAATTCGATTGAATCGAATGATTCAAATAAAATTTAATTCGAATATTCGACTATTCGAGTGTCAAAGTACTTCCCCTTTAAATTTTTATTCAACTGCCTAGTTCGCCAGATCAAAGCTACCGAATTGGGTTTCATTATTTTTGATCGAATAGGAAATATTTGATCTATAAAATAGTTTGAATCGATCAATTCAAACAATTTATTGATCGAATATTTCCTATCGAATTGTGGTAAAATCATTCGAATTTGATATTTCAATTCAACGGATTTTACTTCCCTTTTAAATTCGATATTTAAATTTTGACCCTTGATACGTAAATCTGCCCCTAAATGTTGCACAGAACTCTGCATGCAGAGTAGCACAGCAATGCTGCCAGTCC
The DNA here is from genome assembly GCA_024363595.1 of Xenopus borealis. Classification (NCBI taxonomy): domain Eukaryota; kingdom Metazoa; phylum Chordata; class Amphibia; order Anura; family Pipidae; genus Xenopus; species Xenopus borealis. Next base: position 11,728 of record JAMBMQ010000157.1, on the reverse strand, counting down.
ACACAGGGGGTTATTGATATCCAATCACAGTCCATAGTTGGAATCCCCAGGAACTTTTTTCATGCATGTGTTGCTCCCTAACTCTTTTTATATTTGATAGTATAGGCCAGTTAGTCTGACGTTGGTGGTAGGAAAGCTTTTCAAAGGATTAATAAAGGATAGGATACTGCACTTCATAGCAAATATCAATGTGCCAGCATGGTTTTATGCGTAATAGATCTTGCCAGACTAACGTTATTTCTTTTTATGAAAAGGTAAGCAGGGACCTCGATTCTGGGATCACTGTCAATGTGATTTACTTAGACTTTGCTAAAGCATTTAGTACAGTGCCACACAGAAGGTTACTGGTTAAATTAAGGAATGTTGGCCTGGAACATAGTATTTGTACCTGGAAATAGAACTGGCTAAAAGATGGACTACAAAGAGTGGTGGTAAATGGAACATTTTCTAATTGGACCAGTGTTGTTAGTGGGGTACCGCAGGGCTCTGTACTGGGTCCCTTGCTTTTCAACTTGTTTATTAATGACCTGGATGTGGGCATTGAAAGTACGGTTTCTATTTTTGCAGAACTATAGGTTCCATGCAGGATGCTGCCACTTTGCAGAGTGATTTGTCTAAGTTGGGAAACTGGGCAACAAACTGGAAAATGAGGTTCAATGTTGATAAATGCAAGGTTATGCACTTAAGTGAGAAGCATCTTAGTGTTTTTATAGATAACAAGTTGTCTAATTCTGTAGCTACTAAAGCAAATAGGGTTCCCTCCTGCATAAAAAAGGGCATAAACTTAAGGGATGAAAACATAATTATGCCTCTTTATAGATCCCTAGTAAGACCTCAGCTGGAGTATGCAGTGCAGTTTTGAACTCCAGTCCTTAAGAGGGATGTAAATGAGCTGGAGAGAGTGCAGAGACGTGCAACTGGTTAGAGGGATTGAAGACTTAACTTATGAGGCTAGACTGTCCAGGTTGGGGTAGTTTTTTCTGGAAAGAAGGGGCTTGCGAGGGGACATGATTACACTTTACAAATACTTTAAAGGACATTATAGACAAATATCAGGGGACCTTTTTACCCATAAAGAGGATCACCGCATTAGAGGCCACACCTTCAGACTAGAAGAAAAGGACTTTCATTTGAAGCAGCGTAGGTGGTTCTTCACATTGAGGACAGTGAGGTTGTGGAATGCACTGCCGGGTGATGTTGTGATGGCTGATTCTGTTGATGCCTTTGAAAGGGGTTTGGATGATTTTTTGAACAGACATAATATGGCCAAAAGGCTATTTTGATACTAAACTCTACAGTTTGTATAGCTATGGGCATATATGGTTTGTGTGAGAGAGTGGAGGGGTGTGTGTGTGTGCTGGGTTTTAATTTGGAGGGGTTGAACTTGATGGACTTTGTCTTTTTTCAACCTAATTTAACTATGTAACTATGTAAAATACTTATCCCATAGACATGCTGCCATTATGTGTAATAGGAAAAGTTCGTGAGTGCATTTTATCCTATCAGAGGGTAATCAAAACAGCAAGTGGATCAGATGCATGTGGATGTGCATGCTTAATGGGGGGTTTCAGTCTAACTGACTTACGAGACACTTTTCTCCTTGCCTGTAGGCTATACATAGCAGGTTGGAGCTTATAGTAGAATAACATGATGAAGATCTCAAATCATTGAGATGTACAACCAAATGACTCTAAGGGCTCTTCCAGATGAGCACTTGAAGCTGCACTCCCCTGCACAGGAGTAGACGGGCTGTACTCACACAGGCATATGTAATCATCGAACGCAGGGAAAATGCAGCATGTTGCATCTCAACCTGCATTCATTGCCTATATGTACCTGTGTGAGTACAGCCCCATTGAAAAAATTGATGGTGACTACTCCTGCGCTCCCCTGTGGCTGAATGCATCAAACCCAAACACAGGGGAGCACAGCTCCAGACGCTCGTCTTGGAAGAGCCCTACCACTTGCCCATATACCACAATCTCTGGAAGGTATTTTGATACAATTGGGGTGATTTACCTCCACAAAATGGTCCTTTAGGGCTCTTACTTATGGGCATTTTTATTTGATTTTCAAAAATGCATTTTGGACATTTATCAAGTGTGGAAGTACATATTAATAGTGTTATGGCTATGAAAGCAGTATCAGAAGAAATGTGGAAGAAATTTAAAACAAGTACTGCCTCTGATGCTAACTGCATTACATTCAAACAATCCCAATATTCAATGTTCATCAATATTGTGATGAACTTTTCTACATTTAGCTCTGGCCAATGGGCGCTACTCTGCAAATTCAGACCAGACAAAGTGCAAAGAGTGCGTAGAACTTCCTCAAACTTCAGTTATTACATCATATTTTGTGAGTGGAAAAACTTGTAAGATCAAAAAATGCTGGTGTCTTTTCCTTTATTCAGGATGATAGGCTGCAAAAGTCTTTTTTTGTTTTTGTGTAACCAGTTTCCCCAATACATTTTATAACATATGGAACATTATTTTACAGTGGGCTTATGTTTAGGGCATTAAAACAATTCTATTGACTTAATTAAGGTTCCCTTGGCATGTCTATTTATCAGTGTAAATGTAATGTATTAGACGCAACATGTAACATAAAGAGGTCCATTCATCTGTAAAGTTACTGCCTTATGCAAATTAACCTAAGCCCAAGACCTCTAATGAAGTTGCGCTAGGCAGAATTGAACACTAGTACAAAATTACCCAGCGTTTGTCGGCCGGGATGAAACTTCACCTCTTAGTAAATTAGCGTTGTCTGAGTGAATTTTCACCTGGTGAAGTGTTGGGAAGGATGTGAAGCCGTTGCTGGTAAATTTTCACCCTTTAGTAAATTTGCCACAATGATAAGACACTACATAAAGGGTAGAGACAACAGATACAAAACATGCGTGAGTGACAAAAGAAAAATTATGACAAAAGTACAGAATTTGGAATGGATTTACCTGGTATGAAAAAGCACAAGTGCTACGCCTAGCCTCATCTTTTATGCGAAATAGAAGGCATTTATATAAAATCCCTAAAATAATAAGCCTTGCTCATTCTGATGGCCAGCACTGAAATCAGTCAGAGGAGCCACAGGACCAGGATTTGATTCACATGGAGCAGCATCTACCAGTGGGTACTTACTGGCCAGAGGACAATCAAGGAAAAGATGCCACTGCAAATAAACAGGTGCCGGTAGATAACAGTGAATACAACCAGATCACAATCTTTTCTGAGAGACACTGTGCCCATCCAAGGAACATGAAACTCAGATCATGCCACAGTAAATACACAAAATACAACTGACAATAACCAGGCACAAACACTTACTTATGGTGTGCAAAAACGTTATGGCTGTGTTATCAAAAATCCATCTAGACTAGTTGAACAGTGTTAAAGTGACATGGTAAGTGGTTATAGCAATATAATGATAGCACATCACCTGTACTAACTTACAACTATTAATGGTTTTTGTTATTACCATCATTGATGTTAAAATGGGAAGGATGTGTTGATAATTGTTGATGTTAATAAAGTTTGTCATAGAAAAAGAAGCACATAGGTGGGGCCAGCCCACAAGTAGAGGGGACTGAGCTGTACAGTCAGAGAGCTTCTTTCATGCACTGTATTTTAAAAATAATTTGCTGTTGCAAAACCTAAAATCTCATTATTAAGGAGTACAACACAGTGGTGAAATACTATATAATTATTTCACTAGGCTGCCCGCCACGCCGCTCCTCTTCTCCTGAGCCGGTACCTTAGGGTGTGAATCTTCCTTATTTATAGGCGCATGCGCGCTGGCATGACATCAGCGCACAATGGTGCTAAATTTAAAGTATTTAAAGAGACATTTTGGGTTTTTTGGTAATATAATATATATATATATATTATATTATATATATTATATGATATATAATCTGGTTTAAATCCAACCATGGACTAGTGGTAGGCAGTGATTGGAAACAATTGTAGCAAGCATGAAAAGCATAAACTGATTAGTGTTCTTTTCTTTGCCTCTCTGAATAAAAGCTGGCTGCTACTTGCTCAGAAATGGAAAGAAACAACAATCTGCAAAACAAAAATCAAAAACATGTATTCACATATCTGTACACTGCCACGTAATGGTTAAATGCCAGTTTAAAATATACCTTAATTTTTAGTATGCCCTATGGATTTCTTGATGGTAATATTACAATATATAATATTTACAGTATATATTTCCATTTGGTGTTCCATTAGGAAGTAAAACTGTACTGAAAAAACTCTTTTCCTTAATACTAAGAAAATATTGTGTTTTGTCTAAAATCCCAAATAAAATGAGGTTTTGTTTCTAACAAAATACAGTTTTGAATTTCCTTCTCAGCACTGCCTTGAAGGTTTTGGGAAAATTGGGGACAGGCGATGCTGTAAATTAGGGGTGTGGCTAAGTATATCAAGGGAACTTTGGCTGTGAAGATGGTTGGGACTGGACTGAATCAGGGGCTTGGCTAATATGGCTCAGGTTGCAACAATGTGGCAGCCCAAAGTTACTGGCTTATAAATAAATGGAATAACGTAGAAAACAGCAAATTATATTGTTGGAAGAGTAACTTTTTATGGTAGTCAAATTGGTTGCTTATGCAGAGAAGAGAGAGGGACACAAAAATGTAGTTACAAATAAGTATTATTCACTTAAAGTAGAAGGAAAGAACTTATAAAACTGGTCTCAATCGGATTCACTATGGGCATCCCAACTAATGATGGGTAGACAACTTAAAAAACTAGAAGACATACTCAGACCAGAGGTGATTAAATTGATACACTGCCTACTATTTTACCAAATCCAACATTACCTCCCCACAGAAGAAACCCTAAATTGAATGAACAACTATTCATAGGTACAACCTATGTTTACATGAAATATCTCTATTTACTAAATTATGTTGGAAACACTACAAATGTGCAGTAGAACGAAATAGCCGACTTTTTAGATAAAGTTCGTCTTTTCGTTCTGCTGAAGCAGGAAGAAGATCTCTCCGTGGTGCTCACTGGTATAACTCAGGGCTGGTTAGTGTGTGTGAGAGCGCCCATGCTGGCTGCTGCTCTCCTAAGCTCCAACCTTGTCTCAGAAT
>JAMBMQ010001342.1:0-10593 GCA_024363595.1 Xenopus borealis | reverse complement strand
GTAGAAAGGGCTTCACAAGTGCCAGTTTCAATGATGCCTTTCTGGCCCCCCAGACAGTGGATATAGGGGTGCTGTGCCAATAAGGTAAGTTGAGAAACTTGCTCAGATGACAGCTCCCCACTAGTTACCAGAGGCAGCAAACATGTCGTTCCTGTTAACTTTTTAAATTTTCAAAACCAGGAATTCAGCTCTTCTAGCACAGAGAGCACAACTGCAATAGCTGCTGACTTCATGGACCCTCGACCCCCTTTGGTGCAAAAAGTAGGGTGCATGGGGGGAGGGGGTAGTGTCAGCAAGCTTCGTCAGGCAGCAGAGGGGCCAGGATCGCCCCTGAGTGGAAGGGATGGATCATCACAATTGCATTGACTAAAATCATCAACAAAAACCTGAAACCCACCAAAATTGTAGATGACTTCCAGTTGCAGAAATAAATCAGCCATTGCCAGATGTATCAACCACCTTTGTGATCACATGGGCAGCAATAGTGTGCAAGGTAATGACTGCCTTTCTCTTTAAGGAAGGGGCTGGGTGTTACAGCCAATCACATGAAATTGCTGGTGTATTTTTAAATCATTTCTGGCATCTTTTCCTCAAAGTCTTAGATATTTCCCATTGATGAGCCTCTTTGTTAGCTCCCGGACATTCCTGCTCCACTTCTCAGCACGGTGGAGCCAAGCCCTGCCAGTGCCTTTGATCTCTTGCTGGAGATTTCTTACCTTGTTGGTAATACTAGTAGTCGGGCCGGGAAGCAGCAGGTGCCCAGGATTCTTCTACATATCAAAGGACAAATCAGGGACCTCCTTCTGTGCTACCTCATGCCTCCGGGGTGGAATACAGATTCCAGTTCAAGGCATTTATTCACTTAATAAATAAAATAGGCTATTGACTCAACGTGATGCCGTCGACAGGGAATGGAGATGGATTCACCGGCAGAGCCAAGGCACCGAAATCAGATTTCAGCACAAGGCGACTCAACTGGAGGCCGGAACCATAGAACTAAACATGAAATTGGCAGGGGGTCATCAGGAAAATGGAGACAGAAGTAGAAGTTTGCCATGGAAATGACTCGGCATAAGAGAGATGAATCATTTCGAGAATACAATTGGGTTTTTCATGCATCCCTTTAGAATTCTGAAGAGAGGGTTGAATAGAAAATCCTGAGCGGGGTCAATGTCTCAGGCTTGAGGATGGGGAAAAGCAGTGATAATGTTCTCAACTGGAAATAAGATGATCGCATGAAAGCAGAGATGGACCTTATTGTCCTTGGACTGTGTCTCAAGCCTTAAAGGAATTAGAGTAAAAACTCATTATAACACATTATACAGAGTTTTTGCACCAGTTCAGAACCTCCATAGACCTTTAGCCGGGAGGACCTGTTCTTTGAAAGATGCCCCTGTATCTCCCCATGTTCTGCTGATTCCCATCTCTGGTCTTGCCTTGCTCCGACCCTTGTGATTGGTGACTGTGCCACAGCCTCTACAGAGGTCTATGCCCATAGGTATCCCCAGAACTAAATCATAAACCTGCATAAAAAAATATATCAGACCAGTATAGCGATGGAAAGGGATACATTTGCATATATACAGTATATATTTGTATATTAAAGGGAAACTGTCATGGGAAAACACACCAGTTAATAGTGCTGCTCCAGTAGACTTCTGCACTGAAATACAATTTTCAAAAGAACAAACAGCTTTTTTCATATTCAGTTTTGAAATCTGACATGGGGCTAGACATATTGTCAATTTCCCAGCTGCCCCGGTCATGTGACTTGAGCCAGCACTTTAGGAGGGAACTGCTTTCTGGCAGGCTGTTGTTTTTCCTTCTCAATGTAACTGAATAGTACACAGTGGGACATGGGTTTTTATTATTGAGTGTTGTTCTTAGATCTAAAAGGAAAGGAAACATATTTACAGGCATAGTCCAACACACGCATAATTCAGAGACCCTCACTGATTTTAACATGCCTCCTGGAAACAGTGCCACTTTCACTGAAATTTCCCTACAAAGCTACAACGATGCTGCCCTACCCGTCTCTATTGGGATCTCCTATCTGCCCCATGTTTCCTGGGATGATGGGAAGTGGTATAGAGTATTTTGAGGATCTGGAATACAGAATAATAGTCACATAAATCAGAATGCTTAAAGGGAAACAGTCATGGGAAAACATGTTTTTTCTTAAACGCATCAGTTAATAGTGCTGCTCCAATCGACTTCTGCACTGAAATCCATTTCTCAAAAGAGCAAACAGATTTTTTTATATTCAGTTTTGAAATCTGACATGGGGGTAGCCATTTTGTCAATTTCCCAGCTGCCCCAGTCATGTGACTTGTGCCCAGGAGGGAACTGCTTTCTGGCAGGCTGTTGTTTTTCCTTCTCAATGTAACTGCATAGTAGGCAGTGGGACATGGGTTTTACTATTGAGTGTTGTTCTTAGATCTACCAGGCAGCTGTTATCTTGTGTTAGGGAGCTGTTATCTGGTTACCTTCCCATTGTTCTGTTGTTAGGCTGCTGGTTGGGGGAAAGGGAGGAGGTGATTTCACTCCAACTTGCAGTACAGCAGTAAAGACTGATTGAAGTTTATCAGAGCACAAGTCACATGACTGGGGGCAGCTGGGAAATTGACAATATGTCTAGCCCCATGTCAGATTTCAAAATGAAATATAAAAAAAATCTGTTTGCTCTTTTGAGAAATGGATTTCAATGCAGAATTCTTCTGGAACAGCACTATTAACTGATACATTTTGGAAAAAAAATTTTTCCCATGACAGGATCCCTTTAATTGTATCCTCACAATGTTGGGGTTTGATACCAACCAGAACACTATCTCAACTGACGGTGTATGTTCTCCTCTCGTTCCTATGGGAATTTTGCTGGGTTCCTCAATTTCTTCCCAAAGTCCAAACACATTCCAATAGGTTTTCTCAGCCTCGCGTGGATAAATCAGAGGTTTTTGGGCCATTGCATCTCTCCATTTAAAATGAATGGAAACATAAAAAAAATCCATTTAGGTGTAATGATACGCTAAATGTGCATTTAAATATATAATGATAGACAAAGGATACAATTAAAAGGCAATTATAATGTGATAGAGGATGATATATGTGAAATTGCAGGTGCCTGTTGTCCCCCTTAGGAAGTGGAGCAAATTACGATGTTGGATGGCGAAGTCTCCTGCTGCCTCTCATCTTGAGAAGATTCTTATATTTCTAGAATTCTGCCCATCTACTGATCTTAATTACAGATGGAGCTGCAGAAATTGAGTTGATTATGATGCTTCTTATGCTAATTACACCCAATTTTGAAATGATTCTATGTAGGTCTGAAGAAGAACTGAGTAAGACTTCTCCATGGGAGATTATCACCCCAGAACAATATATGTACAACATTACTTTTATCCTTAGGAATGGGGTGACTTTATGGATGATCTCCATGGACTGTTATGGATGTTTATGAACAGGATCCTTAGATATTTAGGACTTACATGAATATGTTCCCTGGAACTTTGTGAATGGTCTCCATGAAGCTTGATGAATGAGCTCTCCATGAACCTTAATGAACAGGTTCTTCACCTAAAAGTGTAGGACAATGGCAGCTGTCTCAGCCTTTAAGATTGTTTCCATTGTCCTTTATGAATCATGTCTCTGGAACTATATATGTTGGTTATATACATTGGTTCTCTAAGCCTTTAAAGAGATGTATGTGGTCCTTTATGAATAATCTTTCTGGACCTTTATGATTGGGTTCTGCTTTTACAGAAGATTTGATGGAACTTAAGGAATAATCTCTCAGGACTTTTATGAAGGGGCCACATAGACCTTTATATATTGTGGTTTGGACCTTGAAAGAGGGAATCCCTAATGGTTTATAAATCAGCTAGTAAGCTGACACCAGTGCTCCAGCAAGAATTTCAAAATGATCAAAGTTCCAACAAGAACTTAGTCTCCAACCAAGGAGAAGTCACTAGAACGGTTCCCTGGTGTCCCTAGAGGGCATATAATATTTATAATATCACCATAACATCAGGTAAAGTAAAGTTAAAAGAAGAGTTCCCAGCACTGGGTCACACTCCACCAGTTCTTCTTTCCTTGAAACCTCAGTCTTTGCCCACCTAGTCTTTAGCTGCTGACAGCCCATATCTGCCCTTTCCAGTGGTTTCTTCTCGGACATACTGTAAGGACATCCTGAAGGCCCTGAGCGATGCTATCTACAACAGAAAGAAAAGGTCTACGTAGAGGTTGTAAGAAGGAGTACGGCCCACAATCCTGCCGACAGCTTTGGCATTGGGCGTCTAAGCAGATAAGGGCCCCAAAGACAGTTTATTCTTCTTATGGTATTTATGCCTCAATGTCATCCAAGAAGACGTAGGGCAGCTGTAGTCTAGCACTGTCCCTTTTTAAGGGCAATCCCCTCCCCTTGAAACTTGGGGGACCACCTCTTTCCAGAACCTTCCACATTATGCGGCTTTACTGTACCATGCTGCCATCTAGTGAGAAAACACATATATTCCAATAACCCGAAATCCTCCACCTCCCAAGCTTCCTGGAAACCTCTAGACCAGTCCCGTTTAAATTGTGACACCTCTTGGAAAGGCTTGGTATTTGTTAACATCATTTTTTTTTTTAACCTCCAACTCCCCGTCTGTGCTCACTGGTCCTTTAATAATCATATAATTCCCTACAGATAACAATTCCCTCCTGCTCCATGCATGATTGATACTTATCTAGTTAGGGTCACTTACCTGAAGCTGTTGCCGAGATGATAGAAATTGTAGTTCAGCAAGAGCTGTTGGTTTCTGGATTCTGTACAAAAAAGAAAAGGAATAATTTATGTAAATGAATTCTTTCTCTTTTGAATAAACCTGAACTCTCCGAGACCCAGTGGTGCTGTGCTCTCCCACTAACAATGTCCCTGGTATCGGGGGAATTCATCTAAATTCTAGTTCTGTCCCCGGCCCCTTTCATAGCTGCAGCGTTCGAAAATGAAATTACAAATAAAAGAGTTTTATGTGATTTTAAGGTGAAGTGAAATAATAGTTCCCTCTTCTTTAATGGAATATTTTGGTATAATTCCCTGGACGTGGCAGTAATGTGCTTGTGGTATAAAATACTCGCTGTTTCGGATACATAGAAAATACTGTGATTTATGCTCCTCTATTTGCTTTCTCTACTCCGGCCTTAATAAAAGCTCCTGTTTACAGTCATTTTCTGAACGATGTCGGAATAGGGAACGGGAAACTGCTCGATCAACACAGCTATGCGGGAAACTTCCTTCTACAGCGAAACCTCAATTTTACACAATTTTTTTGTGATCCCGCTAATATATAATGTATTTACACCACTTTTCAAAAATGGCGGTTCTGGTGTTTTTTTTACCCTGTTCCTTCTCTGAAGCTGCTTTTCTTTTGGGGAGTGGGGCAAAAAGCGTGATTAATAATGATGGTTAAGCATAATTATAGTTATATATATAGTGATATAGTCTGCAGTAGTGATGGGCGAATCTGTGGCGTTTCGCTTTGCCGAAAAATTCTCGAATTTTCACCGAAATTCGCAAAACGGAGAAAAAATTCTCAAAACAATTTTGACACGTCACGTCTATTTCGACGCATGTCGCGTCATTTTCGATGCGCGACTCGGCTTTTTTTTGACGCCAGTGAATTTTCGGCATTTATTTGCCGGCGGCAAATCGCAAGAATTCGCCAACGAATTTGCGCCTGGCGATTAAATTCACCAATCACTAGTCTGCAGCATTTGTTATGTTAGGTGCCACAAGTTGAGACATGGGATGGAGGAGGTCCCTACCCCTTAGAGCTTACAATCAAAGTGGGCAGGAAACTGACAGTTGGGTTTGTTGGTTGGGCTCCTCCAGGGTAGGAATGGATTTTGTAAGACTGGAGCTGAGTTTTGAATACACATCCGTTTCCTTTCCAGACACAGGAGCTTCTCAAGGTGAGTCCCATGTGCTCTACTGGTGGGAACCAATAGGACCTCAGTCTTCATTAGGCATCTCTTTACTACCTCTACACAACCCTACCTGCATCATTCAGCTCTTGGGTCTGGACCCATGCCTTTCTTTTCTAATGACCCCAACCTCTCAAAACTAGGGGTAAGCAGCAGAGGTATGTATCTTGGGTTGGTGCCATGGTGGATTTGGGGGTTCTAGGACCCAAGAGGCATATCTCTACTGCCTTCACTAACTTACTGGGGTTCATTTATAAACACTGGGCCAATTTGCTCCTGGGCAGTAACCCATAGCAACCATTAGTTTTTTTCAGTCAGCTGCACTTTAAGCACTGAAAGCAATGATCTGATTGGTTATCATGAGTTACAGCCCAGTTGAAAATGTTCTCTCTGTTTATCCATGACCCCCACTAACTTCAGTCTTGCACATCCAGAAGCAGCAGTGATAAGCAGGGTTGTAAGAAGAAGCAGACCCTGTGGCTGCAGAGGGGCCCAGGAGGTATAGAGGGCCCCGTGACACCCTTACTTGTAAACAATTTCAATATATATATTGGTATATTGTTTTGTGGGCCCTATCATTAATTTGCGGTGTGGTCCAGTAACATCTGGGATTAGAGTAATTATTATGTTATATTGAAAAAGGAGATGTAAACCCATGAACCTTATCTTTTCTCTAGTTTTCAGGATATTAGTAGTTCGTACGCCGCCAATAGAATGAATTGGAAACAACAGCACCACCTGCTGTTCATTTCATGTAAATGTTGCTCAGAAAATGAAGTCAGCGGGCAGAGAGAAGTCACATGATGTTTCTCTGGTCTGTTCTAAGCAAATAAATAGACATTTCTCTTCTCACTAATGTAATCTTCTGCCAACTGTGCTGAGCCAGTAGTGATGGGCGAATCTATCCCATTTTGATTCGCCTAAAAATTCGCAAATTGGCGAATTTTGAAATGGACCGCAGGTGGCACTGTTGTATCAAATTCATTATAGTAACAGCGGAAACGCTGCTAATATCTTGGAAACTAAAATAATTATCAAGCAGATTGCAAAAGTGTTTTAGAAGAACTATTTTATATTCTGCTTTTCCTTTATAGGGGTTGTTCACCCTTCAGCCCTTCTCTTATTCATATTCCGGTCTTATTCAAATCAATGCATGGTTGCTAGGGTAATGTGTACCCTAGCAACCAGATGGCTGAAATTGCAGACCGGAGAGCTGCTGAATAACTCAAAAATAACTCAAAACCACAAATAATAAAACATGAAAACCATTTGCAAATCGTCTCAGAATATCACTCTCATCGTACTAAAAGTGTGTTTAAAGGGGAACAACCTCTTTAAATGCAATGTACTGGTAAATATTATCAGGGGGTCAAATGTAAATCATGTCTCTATGGGAATATGGAGAATCGGCAAGGGAATGGCTTAGTCTGAATGTACCAGATGTTTGTAGTGTTACTGTCCCTTTAACATTCACTTCTGTAGTCGCATTAAACTGTGAAATTAGAACTAAAAAAAAAGTGACGTTAAAAGACACAAAACACGTTCTGGGGAAAACATAAGGGAAATCTATTTTCAGCGTAAGTGATATTTATTGGGCCTGTATAGGAAACAATTACCCAGTTCCCCTCAGATATATATTAAACGAGTAGCTTTAATTGTATGCAGTCATGTGCAGTTAAATGAGTTATCTCCCATGCCCCTCGCTGGGCTGCCATGTATTGGTCATTCGCTACAAAGCTAATTTACTTTAAGAAATAAAAAAAAAAGGCCTAATTAGATGCAAATCATATTCTAATCAGCAGTAATTATAAATGCAATATGTTCACCCGACCAAAAATAACCCAGCCAGGAAAATCTCGTTATCGTTCCCATGCGGAGAGGAGCCGATCCCTACGACTGGATTATACTGTAATGCCTCTCCGCTACGGGAAAGTGTCCATTTTCAGCAACTGTTTTCAGGGGACTAGACCTATTAACTACAGCCCATCTCTGTTTCAATTGGTCTTTATTGTTTCCTTTTCTGTTGCTTTCTTCCTCTTTGTGATGTTAGTGCGGCTGCAGAAAGTATCATTTGGGTAATTTGTTACAGTGTAATAATCACTCCATTTATACTCCTTATATANTACTAAGCACAATTCAGCAGGAACAGTCCCTAAGTTTGCTCATAGTCTGTATAGAGATACAGTTCTGTACAAGCACCTTCCCAGCAGGGCTGTATTTATATATGGATAGCCAAAGGCCCGTGCCTTTATAATCAATAATTTATTATTAAAGAAAAACAAAAAACCAGAGACTACCTGTGTAAATCCAGTGAAGGAGATGGGGGGAGGGGGTGTCCTACACATAGTGGTGGAACGTGATGTCATGCATAGCTGAACTGATGTCATGTGCGGCCATGACATCACATCCACAATATGGGGGTGCAATTGAGTCCAAGGTGACCCAGTGGGGCATAGGGGACACTTAGCCAGTCAGAAGAAAGATGGAGTCACTGTGCTTTCCAAGAATCTACCCAAAGACAATGTTAATTTTAATGGACGATGGACCTGCCTGGGGCGCAAGTTTATTAGGCTGACTCACTCGGGGGTACCTCATTGATTACCCAGTATTTCTCCTTTAAGAGGATAGCAGACTATTATAAAGATCTGAGAAAATGGAAAATGAATTGAGAAAGTAGGAAACGGCCCCTTGAATAGAAATATAGGGAAGGGGAAGCAGCTGAACCCAAGATGCGTCGGATGAAAAGAAATGACTTGTCAGATGCAAATGAGAATGAGTATTTTCCCTGGAACCCCAGAGAATAGACAAATAAAATCAATTAATGGCCCTTGAAGAGAGACGGCTTTAAACTGTTCAATTAAACCCTGCAATGCAGCAGCAGCCGCGCCGGCAACACACACGCCATAAATACGTCTTTAAAAAATGGACTTGTCAGTGGAGTCCCGACATGCACCATTACTGATGGATCGAATCTCACTTGTATCAGCCCCACCGTCTCACGGACTCCGCAGGCCGTAAAGGAGGAATTGGTTTTCTGCAGCTTTTGGGGTGTGTGGGGGGGGCACGTATAAAGCTCTGAGAGTAAAATAAAGCCCCCCCTATACTTCAGTCCCTGTTGTAGGGGAGGGCGATATACATGTTATGGGTTTGCTTCCCCTTTTATACATAAAATGAGTCAAGCTGTACTTGTAGAATCAGAACTATAAACCATTGTGGGGGTTTGTTTAGGGATGTACAAAATCCAGGATTCGGTTCGGTATTCGGCATTTTCAGCCAAATGTGGCATTTCATTTCCATGTACTTAGTGTGCAGCTCTCTTTTACCCTCCCCCTCACTAATCTGCATATGCAAATTAGGGTTCAAATTCGGGCCCAATCGGCCAGGATTCTGCTTTTTTCAGCAGGATTCGGCCAAATCCTTGTGCCTGGCCCGAACGGAATCCGAATCCTTAAAGTCATGTGATATTTTGTCACAAAACAAGGAAGTAAAAACATTTTTTCGGTGCACTTTACCCTCCCCCTCACTAATCTGCATATGCAAATTAGGGTTAGGATTTGTTTTGGTATTCGGCTGAATCTTTCGCAACAGATTCGGGGGTTCAGCCGAACCCAAAATAGTGGATTGGGTGCATCCCTAGTTCTGCCACTGGCACTAGGGATGCACCGAATCCAGAATTCGATTCGGTATTCGGCCAGGATTCGGCCATTTTCAGCAGGATTCGTATTCGGCCGGATCCTTGTGCCTGGCTGAACCGTATGCGAATCCAAAAAATCATCTGACTTTTCGTCACTAAACAAGGAAAAAGCCACGCTTTTACCCTTCCCCACGTTAATTTGCATATGCAAATTAGGGTTCGGATTTGGTTTGGTATTCGGCTGAATCTTTCACAACAGATTTGGGGGTTAGGCCGAACCCAAAATAGTGGATACGGTGCATCCCTAGTTCTGCCACTGACACAGCCTTTATTCCTCAAGACAAAGCAAAATGCTCAAATTTAGGAATTTAAACACAAGGCTGTGCCCCAGAGAGAGTCAGTAAAAAAAAGAAAAGAAAATCTATACCTCCCAACATTTTGGCAATAAAAGAGAGATAAAAAAGTTGTGACGAAAATTTTTTTGGTCACACTCATTTTTGTGGCCACACCCCCTAATGTCCATGTTCATTTTACAACATTTGGCAGGTTATGAAAGTTTGAACATATTTCTGTGTTTTTTTTAATTATTACAGTTTTGCTAATGAAGGATGAATTACCCTTTAAGCTGAGAGTGTAACTTTTCCCAAGGGACCTGTTTTTTTATATTGTTACAGTGACTTATTTGCTTATCTAGAGATTGTTACAAAAGTATCTTATCTGATGTGGTGGCTGTTCTGGGCTCTCTGTCGAAAGTCGATTAAGTTAGAAACTTTGTTTCTTTTTCTGGCTGTTCAGTTGAGAGACAAATTGGACTTTTCAGTACAAACGAGGGACTGCGGGTTGAGCAGTGAAAAGAGGGACTGTCCCTGTGAAAACGGGACAGTTGGGAGGTAGGAAAATCTGATTGTGAGGGGTGCTCAGAGTTCCACCATACAGTAGTTGGAGCTGTACCACATTCGTGTTTTAGGGGTGCCAGGAACTCCTCATGATACAAAGGG
>JAMBMQ010001321.1:1393-12764 GCA_024363595.1 Xenopus borealis | reverse complement strand
TATTTTGCACAGCCTATCTATTTACCTGGTTTTTATTTTTACCCTGAACTGTTCCTTTAACTGCACTTGAAGGCAACTATTTAAAAGTCTTAGTCCTCTTTTAGAAACAAACATATAAAATATAGGATACCTTTACCATATGTTGTTATTTATATAGATAATATAGGAGGATAATAGATCTGTTTTCTACAACACAGCCCAGCATATTCCTCTTTATAATTCCTTTGTGCTCTACCTGTTTCTCTGGCTAATACCTTATCCCTGGTGCTATTAGCAAGTGTCCTGCTGATTCCTCTGTGCTGATTTCTGCACTTTATTTTACATCCCACACGGAGAGAAGATAAAAAACAAAAAAATGCAGACGCCATGCCCACCGACGTTGGCTCAGTACTATTGTTTGATGCCTTTTTTCCCTCTGCCTAAACCCAGCGTTAATGATCCTCTTTTAAATTTTTGTTTTATGTAGCGATTTTCTTTCCTTTCAGTTTTTAACAAGAATCGACAGATAAATCCCTTTTTTTTTTTATTTTTAAAAGACTATTCTTTCATTGACCGGCTCCTTGGAAATCTCCCAGTTTGTGGCCTTTTATGTTCTAAATCCGACGTCTTCCAGGTCAGTAAAGCTTCTCTTGTTTGCTGCCTTTTACTGTTGGAAGGGAGAGCAAGGAACCGGCACTTAGCACAAGTCCACGGCAAAAGCATTAAAAATGTCACCTGAAGCCACTTTTGATGGAAGGAAAGAAGGATTAAAACCTGTAGATGGGATTATCATGGGTATTTGTCATTTGTAGACAGCGAAAGCAAAACTCTTGCATGTTACATTAGCGAAGTCGATTTTTTTCACTTGAAAGAGAAGGGCTCACTGGAGCAGCCTTAAAGGAAAACTNGTGTGCCATTGGCTTGTGTGTGAGCACAGTGCCTCATACAAAACAGAGGGGAGGTTGAGGTACATTAAATGACAGTTTTTCTATATATGGAGTTATCCACCAATGTTTCTATTCATGTTCAATTAGGATTGGAAGTGGGGAGAATGATTAATTGCTTGTCCGAGATACAGAATGAAACCCAGATTGGAGATCAAGATATGCTTAGACTGTGGCTGTTTACAACATGGTAATAGAGGTAATAGATATATTAATACATTAAGAATTGAGAACCAAGAAGGGACCCTCAAAAGGGACTTGGACTGAAAACGTTTGGCTGAGCTTTTACCAACAGTATAAATAAAAACCAAAAACAGTAAACAATTATCTTCCAAAAGAATGGCTGTTTATGCATGTCCTTTTTTACTAGTGGTTCCTCAGCAATACACTTAGGCAATAGCATTCCAACCTGTTTTAGAAGGTTACTGTGGGTGTCCAAGACCAAAGTATGAGTTGAAAATTCAGAGAATTTTGTTGGTGTCAACCCTCATGTAAATTTTTTTTAGTTTTTTTGGAGCTAGTGGTGGGAAGGAAATTGTAGAAATGGCACTCCAACATACTTTGGGAGTTTATCTTGGGTGGAAAGAGTGTTTTAGTCTTTTGTTATTCTGACTTAAAGGAGAACTGAGCCCTCAATTAAGAAAAGCCCCTAACTACTAAATCTGTCGGAATAAGTCAAATCAACTGGATTGGATCCAGTTGGATGACTGGTGAAACGTCTTCAAGGAAAAAAGCACAGCAATCCAGTTGATTTGACCTATTTCTACAGATATACAATGACCAGGATGAATGAGAATACCCATATACTTCAATAGCCCTGAAAATGTCCCTACAATATTAATCAGTGCAGGGTAAACGCAACGGAGCTTGAAGGTGCCATCTTCTAGATTACCAGTCTTCATCTGTAATAGAACACCGACGCATGAGCACTTGGAGCGGTCTTCTTAATTTTCTTAACTGGGGTATTGAGTTCTCTTTTAAGGTGAATGCAGACAATAAGCTATGCTGTGCATACAATCCAGTTCTTTAGGAATGAAGAATGGTGTAAATATGCTACAGCTATAGCCTCCCGGTTCCCTATCCTTAGTATAGTGTGCTTGGAGCTCCAATGCATGGGAGAAGCACAGGAGAAGGCTGACTACAATGAATAAACCATATCCACCATACATTTTCTTTGTTACTGCACTTGAATGAAGCAAGCTCATTTATGATTGGATCAGGGCTGGATTTACATAGTGGGAGCCCCTAGGCTCATTTCCGTTCATCGCCCCCATACTCTGTCCTTTATTCACAAATTTTCATCATCAGGACCGGAGCAATGGGGATTGGCACATGGGAAATTTTTAAAACTATCATATCTCCTACGTTTCTGAACCAATGTGGGTGTGGCTGGCAGCATGTCACCCCCTAAAATCTTGCCACCCTAGGCCCGGGCCTAGGTGGCCTTTCCACAAATTTGGACCTTAATTGGATGCTGTAGGTCATTGGACGAGCTCACGTCTTCCTTTATAACTCCTATATAACTATATAAATTCACTCATGTCCAATAAAAATCACAGAGTATTGAAAACAATCAGATTTATTCTCAGACAAACACAAGCAGCTGAAACATTTTAAACATTAATGAACCAGACTTTTTTTATTCCCAGTGAGGCATCTATAGAGCGACCTCTTCCACTGTAGCTACTGATCTCTGTGGGGATGAAAAGCTCAGGAAAAGTTTCCCTAAGAATTTAATAAAATGTGAAACGTGTGATGAAAAAAAACATACTTCTGTTTGGCATTAGGTTTAAAAACAAAATCCTTTGTTGGAAGGTTTAACCACTTACCTGCCCCTCCTGTAGGAATCTACGGCACTTACGTACATAACCATCAGTGCCATAGAATCAATGTTTTTGGGCTTTCTCTTTTAATTCTATGCTATGACACTTTTGTACCAATAAAAAAACCTTAGTCAGTTTTACATTTAAAGCAAATTATAAATCATTAGAAGTTTAGGAAGCATCCATCACAGATTTTTGTAATTTTTTTTTTTTTTTAAACTCACCGAAGAACCAAAGAAAGCAGCATTTCATCACTAATTAAACCTGAAATGATGGCAATAAAATTAGTTTATTGACTCGGCACAAAACTCATAACATTGTGTCTTCTCAAGAGCTTCAGTCTAGCGCCCCAGTTTGTAACTTTTATTGATGGGGTAGTAAAATGTGAGCACCACCACTCTGGAGCCCTTCTGCTCTCTTAATGGTTATTTCATAACTTGGCTTTATCATAGATGGAAAAGCTTTTTATTTTTACATCTTACAGACATCAGGCAGCCCTGGAGGGGGAACCGAAGGACATATCTGTAAATATGCTTTTAAGGCAATGAGTTCTTCCCACAAAATATAAAGAATAATCTCTGTGGACTGAAAACAATGTATAACTAGAACAGCCTCAACTGTTCTGCTCACTGGAAATACAGCAATCAGGTCAACATTAAAATGTAAAATGTTGAAGGTGGCCTGTGCAGGTACAATGGGAATATATCATTTTTATAAAGGGGTTGCTTTACTACCGCAATGTGAATTTGCATCCAAAACACTGGTTGAAAGTCTGATGGATCCACTGATTCAACCTGCTGTGAGAACTCTGAAGCTTCTGCTAGGTCCTGCATGGCAGTAGCTCCAGGGTTCCTCAGCATTGACAGGCTCAGTGGGGCACCATTCATCAGAAGAGGCAGGATAGATACACTGGCAACACGTGGAAGAGCATAAGTGAGATCACAGATATTTGAATGAATTGTGTCTATGGAACATAGACCAGAATTTGGCAAGGAACAATTGGCTGAAGGCCCTTTAAATATCTGAATTTTACTCCAAGTGTGATGACATCAGATGAAGTGTTCACGTCAAAACTTGAAAGTGGCATGAGTGTGCATTATTTGTGCATTACCACATGCAGAAGGAGAAAGGAGCACACCACTAGGCCACCAGGTATTCTTACATGGCACTCTCCATTTTGGCCTGCAACCAATTGTTCCTTGTCCAACATAGGTCTATCTTCCATAGTTCCTGGGTGTGTCTATCTTGTCTGAATCTGTTAATTGACCACTGCCTGACCTTGACCCTTGCTGTTCCGCTGCCTGTACTGACGTCTGCCTTTTCTTTGACTATTCTATTGGATCTCGTTATTGTACTGCGTCTCTCTTTGGTTTGACCTTGGCTTGTGACCATGACTACCCCTCTGACTGCTGATTCTGTACTGCACTCCTAGATTGGTATTGACCTCAGCCTGTGCCTCGACTATGTTTCCTGTTACCCATCCTTCTTCTAAACTCTCCTCTTGATCCTCTCACTATAATACCTGGCATCATCTGAGGTCTGGAGGGCTCCTCTCAAAGTGAAAGGCAGCTGTTATAGGCAGAAACATTAGACGTGACCAGGATCTCACTGTTTTGGGATACCTTACTTTACAGGCCATTTTAGAGCACCTGCACTAATGGCCCCTTTATTAATTAACAACAATAAGACAGCAGTTTGGAAATCAGAATGGAAGATGAACAGTAGAGATCCTGATATAATATAAACAATAGCACACAGAATACCTTGTGGCCAATCTGTCTTTTGATTTAATTATGAGTAATGATGGGTAAGTCAGACCGATTTTGCTTTGCCCAAAAATTCTCGAAACAGCGAAAATTTTCCGAAATGCATTGAAGCCTATGGGCATCAAAATTATTTTGACGGGCAACTAGTTTCACCCATTGGAGTCTATGGGTGTTACTTTCGAGGCGAAATGCGGTAAATAATTTTGCTCATCACTAATCATGAGATATCATTTGCAGAAAGTGGGGTAATAAATTGAAAATCAATAATGAAATGTAAGGGATCAAACACGCCTTTCCCCTGTTTTTCTGTCGGCAACATCATATAGCCTGGTTACAGACTGGAGATTCATCCGATTGGCTGAGAGCCCCAGTGCATCTCTGGGAGAGGGGAAGGACCCAGGGGAGTGCCTTGACTTGGAGCCAAATGCATGGGGTTATATAATAATTATAAAAAAGCCCAGTGCAGCCTTGTGAAAACTGAACAATAACCTGACCTGTAAATGAAAAACATTTAAAGAAGTGGTTCACCTTCAAGTTAATTTTTAGTATATTGTAGAAGGGCCAATTCTAAGAAACTTTTCAATTGGTCTTCATTATTTATTTTTCATAGTTTTTTAATCATTTGCAATTTTCTTCTGTTTCTTTGCAGCTTTCAAATGGGGGTCACTGACACCATCTAAAAACAAATGTTCTGTAAGGCTACACATGTATTGTTATTGCCACTTTTTATTACTTATGATTCTATTCAGTCCCTCCCCTATTCATATTCCAGTTTCTTATTCGAATCAATGCAGGGTTGCTAGGGTAATTTGTACCATAGAAACCAAATTGCTGACACTGCAAACTAGAGAGCTGCTGAATAAAAAGCTAAATAACTATAAAACCACAAACAATAAAAAATGAAAACCAATTGCAAATTGTCTCAGAATATCACTCTCTACATTATACTAAAAGTTAACTCAAATGTGAACACCCCCTTTAAATACTGAGAAATACTCAATATTGCTTTGTTATTATCATGTGCAGATCCTTTTTTTTCACAAGCAGTGATGGGTGAATTTGCAGACAAATAAATTCGCAAAACGCCTGCGAAATTTCAAGAAACGCCAGAGAAATTTGCGAAATGCGACCACATCTAGCTTTGGACACGCACGTGACCGTTTTTGGTCTGTTTTTTTCCAACGCCGGCAATGGGCATGCGCGTCCAAAACATCCAATTCACAAATTTTTTGCTGGCAAAGCGAAACGCCGCCAATTCACCTATCACTACTCACAAGAGCCATGACTATCCTGTAAATTATATCCTTATAAATGGTGCTTAGTGATGTCATTGGTTATAACCAGAGCTTAGTAGTGATGGGCGAAAATTCGCCGGCGTCCGTTTTTTGGACACTGGTAATGGGTGTCACTGTCCAGAAACGGAAATGGATGCGCACATCCAAAACGAGATGCCGGCGAATTTTCACCAGGCAAAATTTTGCCTGGGTTTCGCAAATTTATTTGCCTCCGGCGAATCATTGGAATTTGCCACGAATTCGCCCAGGTGAATACATTCGTCCATCACTAGAGCTTAGTGATGCCATTTCTGTCACATGACTCAATGAAACTTGTCTATTATAATACATTAAATAGCCCCTGTGGCAAAATATGTATCTTATAACATCCTAATTAGTGATTAGCGAATCTACCCCGTTACGCTTTGCCGAAAAATTTGCGAATTTCCAGCAAAAATTGGTGAAAAAATTTGCGAAACACATTTTTGACGCGCATCGCATCAACTTCGACGCGTTGCGTCGTTTTCGTCACGTCGCGTCGTTTTTGTCACGTCGCGTCATTTTCGTCACGCGACGCATCATTTTCGGCGTGTCAAAAACGACCAGCGACTCGTTTTTTCAGCGAATTTGCCCCAGACGAATTTTCGCTGGCATTTTGTGAATTCGCCCATCACTAATCCTAATATTGTTACATATAATGTTACAGAAACAAAAGGAAGGACATCAGTAAAGAATAAGAAATTGTATTGCAGAGCTTTCTGGATAATTGATTTCTGTCTAATAGGTCCCATACCTGTAGCTAAAGGATTGGGCTTATTCAGGCAGAATATAGGTAGAGATACGGTTTCTACCCATGTAGTTTTGAACTAAACATCTCAGTTTTTTTAAAGAGCCAGTGGAGTGTGGGACTGTGGCATTGTAATACTGTGCAAGGGATTGGATACTCCACACAGTTTCCCCAGGGCAGTGTCTATTTATTATTTCATTGCTATATAAAGTTACAGTTGCTTTTACTGCAAACTGTGTGTTTTATTCTCCTGGTGGAATTTCCTTGTGATGTGCTCCTCAGTGGCCACTAGGTGGAGGCACTGTGCTGTAAATCCCAGTTCCCAGTATCTTTCATATGCAAAGAGGATTCAGGGCCCTGAATAGCAAAGGGTTAGTCACTAATCACTAATCAAAAGAGAGAGTAACAAAATAGGGTTATACAAAATAAAAGTGAAGATTAGGTGCTTAAGCTGTTGGTAAGAAGAGGTCAAAATAACATTCATAGAACAAGTCTATTTAAAGATGAATTTAAAGTTCAATTATTTTTCTTGTTCTGACTTGACCAGCTCGTGTTGATTGTATTGACTTTTTCATTGAACACAAACACCTTGAATAAGAGGCTTTTATTTAGCCGTATCAGAGCTGTAACCCCTATATACCAAGCTGGTCAGCCATTACCTTTTGTTAGTGGGTGTTTATTTAGGCTAAACTTATTGATCAGAATTTTTAAACGCTTGGCAGCCAGAGAAAGGGGGAATTATGTTTGAGTTGCCATTCCCTTGAGCCTGCATTTCCACCTATGTTCAGTGGCTACAATATTTATGAAAAAAATCAGATGAAAAAAAAACTGATTTTGTTGGAAAAAAAAAATAGCTGGCAACAAAAATTAAGTTGTTCCTTTAATTTCTACAAATTTGCCAAAAAAAAAAACTTGAAAAATAAAATAGATTGAGGTTGAAAATACACTTTCTTTTGACTTTCAGTTGGATTTTCATGAATTTTTCAATTGATAAATATTGAAATCTTTAATTTATCTTTTTTTTCTGCTTCGATTCTTTTTCGGATTGTGGAAAAAGACATAGGTTCATGTTTACTGACATTGGAGATAAATATCTGGAGAGACTTCTGGAGATGTTGCCCATGGCAACCAATCAGCATTTAGATTTAAACAGCCACCTATAAATTAGAAAACAAAAACAAAGATCTGATTGGTTGCTATCAGCAACATCTCCAGAAATCTCTCCAGATATTTATCTCCAATAAAGTTAAACCTATAAGTTAGAAAACAAAAGCAAAGATCTTCTGCCTACCCCTAGTTCCAGCTCTGTTTTATTCATCCAAGGAAGTATATGAGTGGGCTTCTGTAACTGCCAACTACAGAATATATATTTCAGGATGGAGGTGGTTTTGCATGTGGTTTTAAGGTCTTCGGTAGAAGTTTCCCCATTTATTTTTACGTAACTTATAGTGTTTTTTCTCATTCTTTGAGTTATTTGCCACAATACTACAATGTTTATCAACTCAACAATCAGCCTACACCTTCATATTTTCTTACATCTCTACTGAATCCCACTTAACACAACACAATGAAACAGTTCTCTTGTGAACTTGACTTTGACTAAAAGTCTTACATGATGGATGTCACCTAATAAAGTTACTAAAGTGGTCAGTAATATGATGCTTTCTCCCCATCATGTCCATGGATTTCTGGAAACACCTTCATTTCTAATTGAATTTCCATTTCCATTGAATTAACAATAGTTTTTATTGGTTTTGTCCTATTGTCCCCTTCCATACCATTTATGTCCAGACCTGGCTCCATCATGGTACTTATCGTACTAAATGCACCTAGGGTAAACAAGTAAACAGAATCATCTTTCATTTTCTTTTATTATCTCTTCATGCACATACCTCCGTGGCTAGAAGAAAAGACCTCTGAGAGAGATGGCTTATTGTGGAATTTTAGGAAGGAAAGTGCTGAGTTTGCTCTCGTATCACATGAAAGAGTGAATAAGAAATGCTGACATGGAATTCTGAAGGAAGATACCTTAGATTTTTATTTTCTGAATGAAGATCCATTATGTACAAAGTACAGCATGCCCAGAACAAGTCATGGATTCTGTTGGGGTGAAACTCTCTGCCTGAAGAAACTATGAACTTTGTATGGCTCCAATTGTCCATCTCTCAGATAGATGGGTTACTGTGGAATTTTAGAGGAAGGAAAGTGTCCAGTTTGCTCTTACATCACATGAAAGAGAACATAAGAAATGTTGAGAAGGAATTCTGAAGGAAGATGCCTTAGATTTTTATTTTCTGAAGGAAGATCCCTCAGGTACAAAGTAAAAAGTACCCAGAACAGTTCATGGATTCTGTCGGGGTGCAGATATTCTCTGCCTGGAGAAATTATGAATTTGTTTAGTTCCAATTGACAATCTCTAAGATAGATGGGCTATTGTGGCATTGTAGAGGAAGGCAACCACCAGTTTGCTCTTGTATCACATGAAAGAGTGAATAAGAAATGCTGACATGAAATTCTGAAGGAAGATGCCTTAGATAAAAGTGCCCAGAACATTTCATGGACCTGTTGGGGTGTAGATGTTCTCTGTTTGGAGTAACTATGTCTATGTATAGTTCCAATTGACCATCTGTTTTGGCAAAAATACCAAAAGCCAGGGAAGCTCCATGGTAAAAAGTATTTTGTTTATTAATGATTAACTTGGAAGGACATCACCAATAATGAGCAATTATGGGCGAAGCAGAATATGATGTCAAACAGATGACCATGTTTTGGTTTGTTTTTTATTCCTGTAGCCCAAGGTCCATTGCATCAGTGTTTCCTTTGTCATTGCCAGTAGTTTTTTTTTAATTATAATGAGCAGCTTGGTGACATCCATGGAATACAGCTTTTTATTCAGCAAAATCCCTTAAATTCTAATATTTCCTGAATAATCGCTCACCTTCTTATTCTGCTCCATCAACACCGTTATCTGCCGCGCCGGCTGTTTTTATTTTCAGCACGGACATATTTCATTCCTATTTTTTGCTTTTATCACTGTTTTGGACACTTTATTTAAACAGATGGATGAGGAAAAAAAAAAAAAGAATAAAATAATATCATTATGTGCCTACTGGGGTTTTACAATGGCACAACGCTTCAGAAGATTTAGCACAATCCTCAGCCAAAGAAGCAGGGATCTTTCTATATCCTGTGATTAATTAAAGTATAAATTAGAAATGTGCAGAAAGGGAGAAATACTCTGATTTAAATTCAGATGTGAGGCTCTGGGTTAAAAATTAAGCACATACTAATTCTTAAGATTAGAGTGTTACAGAAAGGCAACTGTTTCTCTTAATCACACTACGCACTTCATAGGGCTTGGGTTGGTTACCATTAGCATTCACTCACTTCTCTTGAAATCAGGTGCAAGTCTGAGTGTGTGCTCCATTGTGGACCATCTGGGTTATCATCATTGGATTTAGGTTTTGGGCTCAAATAGGATGCTATATTTTAATTTTCGTTATCAATATCCTGTATTGGCAAAGAAAAGCACAAGTTTCAGCCTGTATTTTACTGCACATACCCCCTACATCCCAATATCTAAAAGCTCAAGCACAACACAAGGAACATGGCAAGGGTCACCATTATAATCATCATCATCATCATCACCAATGGCAAAGTACTCGTAAAGTACAAAGATTATCCCCCCAATTATTAGTCCATTGGTCACTTGTGCCCCCTGGGTGGATGACTCTGTCAAGAATGGGGGGAGGGGGCACCAATGAAATGCAATTGACTGCACTTGCATGGCTATTCTCCTAAGCTGCCACCATTATTCTGAAACCCAGCCCATGATCTACTCAAATCCACCAAGTTACTACCAAGCCATGTCCCATTCAAATTGCATTTTTGCAACTTTCCCAACCACCACTGTTATGGGGCCCCATAACTGCAGTTCCTCCATAATGGGCGCCATGATTGTAAAGACAGTCTACAATGGCCATGGCAACTGGCCATTAGGACTCTTAGGGACAGAAATACTTTTGCATTTTCAATGATCATAAAAACCACAACAATAGGTTCAGATTCACTGAGCCCATTTCTACAATAGAACGCACTCACATAGACTTTTCAGGAGTCCCCCTATTTTTGACCTCTCACTCAGTTACTGAGGTACTGGTTCATAATAATACAGAAATTTTCTATGAGTTAAGCAAAGAACTTTGGAATTTCTTTCCAATATATCTTTCAACCCATAGCCCATATCCAATGCATTAGACGTGCCATACCGGTGGTTGATGTCTGGCCATGCTTATTGCAGATATGAGTTCCAACTCCCAACAAAGGTTTAGCCTACATCCACACAGCATGATTCCAAGTGCAACCAAATAATAGTAGAATATGCCCACTCATCACTATGGCGAGTGTGCCCTCCAGTGAGAATTTGTTTGCAGAAATAAAGAACTGTGTGAAAATCTTGACAAAACCAGAGATTTGGAAGCTTCTGCTTGAGATTTCCTTCACTCCCCAAAACGTTCAGTGCTTGGCTCTGCTGCTTAATTAAACCCTGGGCAATATGCAATCTGTTTTTAGACATTTAAATGATCATTCAGTTCTTAATGGGTATTAAAATGACAGTGTTGGGTAAAAGGCCAGTGCATCAATATAATTCGGCTGCATTTAGCAGTGAAGGACATTGGTACTGGGAGGCTCAAGGAATAAAAACATCAATGTATCACCAGATCAAACATGACGATTAAATGCTCTCTGATATGGAATGATAATAATCATTATTTGCTGGGCTATAAGTAATTCAAGT
>JAMBMQ010000031.1:355843-366032 GCA_024363595.1 Xenopus borealis | reverse complement strand
CCCTCCAAACTACTAAACACAACACATTGTTTCCAGGTGCAAATACAAACACTATTTTTTGCTTTTTCCCTTTAACCTCACTTTTATTTAATTTAAATTTTACACATCATTTTGATTTACATTTTTTATTTAAATTTGATTGTGGTCATTTGTTTTGTCGCTGCTCGTTAGCTCAATAATCACGTTAATTACTCGCACAAACGCGCTGCAACGGGGAGCGGGGGCGTCACAAATGCATCATCTTTATTGTTTTTAAAAGGAAAAGTATGCGTGCAATACTGGCTTAAGTTAATCTGAATATCAGCGTGCGTTTTTGTAAGTCGTTGGATAATGGAAATTGCTTTTTCAAACAGTATTAAACTTTCTCTGCTTGCTGGGGCTCACTTAAAGGCCAAGATCTGGCCGACGTATCTGTGATTTCCAATAGTTATTTGTTCTATGGTTTCAGGAGAGCTTATTTCTGGAGATGTTGCCCGTAGCAACCAATCAGCAATTAGATTTAAAAAGCCACCTATAAGTTAGCAAAGATCTGATTGGTTGCTATGGGCAACATCTGCAGAAATTTCTCCAGATATTTATCTCCAATCTTAGTAAACATGCCCCTTACTAATCGGCACCGCTCCTCTGTGCTGAGTCTGCAAAGAGAAGCAAGTAAAGAGTTCGGGACAATTACTGAAGGTAACAGCTAGGCTGTAGGGGAGCAGTGAGGGGGGTCTATGTAGGGTAGGAGGCGTTTTATAATTAAGGGTTTGGTTCTCCTTTAAGGAAGACCATCACATCAGCATAGATAAAATATATCTTTAGTGAGGAGAAACCACTTCCAACTTGAGGTCCTTCAGCAGAAGATGAAGAGTAATCATTAATAGAAACATTACTTTTGTCATATTGCCTCCATATTGTCCAATGCCCCTCAGGCCCAGGGCAATTATCCCTCTTGACTCAGGGTGCCCAATGTTTTTTTTGTTTACCCACGAGCCATATTCAGTTGTAAAAAGAGTTGGGGAGCAACACAGGCATGAAATAGTTCCTAGGGGTGCCAAATAAGGACTGTGATTGGCTATTTCATGGCTCCAATGTGGTCGGCAGTCCACAGGAGACCCTGTCTGGCAGTACACCTGGTTTTTATGCACCAAAACTTGCCTCCAAGCCTGGAATTCAAAAATAAGCACCTGTTTTGAGGCCACTGGGAGCAACATGTTGGGGATCACTGCTCTTAGACAACTTTGTGTGTCTCTGGGACATGGAGATAAGTGATAGGACAGAGCCATAGGGGCTGTCAGGGTGGAAGGGGACATCTAGTAAGCATTGAAGCCACCATCTGCAGGAAAGATGGGATTCCCTAGCTTGCATGATACATCATTATAGATGGGGAGCATAGTGTGGCCAATCCTAAACAGAACCGTTTGGTTTGGATTTTGGAAGGTCTAGGGTTGGACTTCAGCAGCCGGACGGTGATAGCAAGAAGAATCCATCCATGGCCAGTGGAAAGAAGAGTCCAGGCTTGTTGCAGCATTTGCTCTTTAACTTTACTGCACCTCTGGTTGGTCACAAACTAATGACAGATGACAGCACAATAACAAGGAGTAGAGCTTGTTAAAAAGTGGTCTTTTATCTTGGGGACTTTGCAAAAAAGTGGGTATTTGTATTTATGCAGCCAAAAGTTTCCTCCATGTCTGGCATTCAAAAATAAGCACCTGCTTTGAGGCCACTGGGATCAACATCCAAGGGGTTGTGAGCAACATGTTGCTTGGGAGCCACTAGTTGGGGATCTCTGCTCTATGAGTAGGCAACAGCCTGACCAATCGGAATGGGCTAAGTGAAGTAAAGAGCAGCTGTGATTCTGCCCTAGCCAACATGGTGTACCCATAGATGAAGTTTTCTATCCTGACCAACCGATGAACCAATCAATATCTATTGTAAATGTTGTCAGTCCAGCTCTCTGGTACCAAAAATCTTCCATCAGGATATTTATGGTTAGCTCTAAACTGGATACCGGTGGGACAAAGCAACTGAAGGAATAAATAGTCAACTGAAGGAATAAATAGTCAACTGAAGGAATAAATAGTCAACTGAAGGAATAAATAGTCAACTGAAGGAATAAGCGGTCAACTGCAGGAAAGTGTGCGGCTCTGGTGCAACCAAAGGATTAAAGCACGATCTACAGTCAGATACAGAGAGTATGTTTTTCCTCTGTTGCTTCTTTATGTGACCTTTTCTCCTTACCCATGGCACATTCTGATAAAGGGAAAATATTTTTTTTTTTTGTTTGCACAGAATTAGCACCGGCGTTTAGATGCCTCATTTGCATGCCCTGTGTGAGATTTCTCTGCCGTTATATAATTAGAGAAATTTCTTTGTGGGCTTTGCAGCACTTTAAAGAAAGACGGCACACGTTGCCCTTAATTGCCATCCACCGACCGTCTGTTTAGTGCATCAGCTCATTTCCCCATTGGCTGTTGGTCGGCTGGAGCCGCGTGCGAGCTCCTCTTCTTGTCTATTCAGGCAAATTAAAGGGCTTTAATTTCCATTTCTTTTTTTGTACGACAAAGCCCTGTTGACGGCGAGCCTATTACAAAGAAATAAGAGAGGCTCATTTAGCACAGGTGTGACTTCTGTGTGAGTACAATAATAGCACAAGTGATTAGTTCTTTCCCCACTTTCCAGCCGTTACCACAATGAAGGCTTCTCTGTTCGACTCTCTCAGTGCCGAGCACTTGAGAAGAGCAACAATTGATTTTGGTGCCTTCAGAGAGACACTGAAAGGATTCCAGCTCCCAACATCTGCTCAGATGCCTCTTTCAGCCAACACAAAGTGCCAGCACTAGGACGCTCTCATTTTTTTCTCTCTTAACTTTCTCCCCCGTTGCAATTATGCTGTAATTATCTTTTATGCCTGGACTTTCAGTATGAAACTCCTTCAAAATGAACACGTCGATCTGATGTTTGGCTTGGAACCAGATCTACTTGCCAGCTCATTCCATGCACGGGCTTTCTGCATATTTGGATTTGCACATGATCTGATGTCTTCAGACTTTCTGATTTAGGCTTGTTGTTTTTTGTAGCCAACCTAACTATATAAAAAGGCTACCAGTATATGAGTATATTGTCCTATCCATTATCCGGACCAAGTATTTGATTTAATTGACCATAGGGATGGTATTCCAGGATATTTAACATAACAACTAGGCTCTCACCCAAAATACTACTCTGTTGGGTGCACCATCCACTGTCCTCCATCCAATCACTGTATTACTGCCTGGCTTATGGTGAAGCCATAAATAGGGCACATGGTAAGCAGACAATCTTTACATGAGTTAACAACCCAGGCAGTTGGCCAAATCAGACAGTTTAAACTGTTAAGCCCCTTGCACATTCCTCAGGAGAGGAACACATCTATGACCTAAAACAGTCCTGGTTCAAATGATATCTAAGCCAACTCTGATCACATATCAATCATGATGGCCATTGGTTTGGTTTCATGAATGGCTCAATAAGCTGCAGACCCAGTGAGGAGAGCACTGCCATCGCTGTGGTTGTTTCCTTTATCAATGAAACTGCTGTTCTGTTTAAGTAAAACTCCTAGTATCCAGCCGAAGGCGATGAACTTCATCCCTGATCTGTGGTGCATATTCAAGATAATGCCATAACATTATTAAACATTAAGCTCTTGAGTTTGAGCTTTATAGGATCCCAGTTCTCAGAAGCTCCTTGATCAGTACTGCTGGACTCTTTGCAGCAATGCCGTTGTCCAAGGATTTTAGTAGAAGACTTTTTCTGCTCTAGGTGTCTTTCCTAAGCAGAAGAACATCAGAACAGCTTCTTTCTTTTTCTTGACAACTTCCTTGACTACTTGGTGGTCAGACTGGTGGGAAACTGACCAGCAGGTGGTGCTGTTATAACAAAATTCATTCATATTAACAGTGCATGTTTCCTATATATCTTGGAATTAAAAATCAATTCTGAATAAACATAGCAAAATTACTTAGAATAGCCCCCTCGCCAATTTTATATTCACTTATATACGTATCCATACTTATTCTTTAAGCATATGTTCTGTAAAAGTAAATACTGCATCCCAAGTTGAAGCACATTCCAGGGGTTGGTTTTCTCTGATATTCTGTGTCCTTCTCCTTTATGTAAAAATCACAGGTGGAACCAGCAAAGGGAACACACAGTGGTGCCACTAACCCCTCCAATGCAATCCTATATGCCATTCAGGATTAGACTGGTCAGGAAACTCAAGGGTGAGCCCTCTTGAAAACTCGTGTGGACCCTCCAGGACTCATGGGTGGACCCTCAGGAAACTCATGGGTGGAGCCCCCCCAAAAAACTCATGGGTGGATCCTCCCAGAAACTCATGGCTGGACCCTCCAGGAAACTCATGGTTCAACCCTCCTCAAAACTCATGGGAGGGCCCTCCTGAAAGCTTATGCGTAGACCCTCCCAGAAACTATGGGGTGGATCCTCCAGGAAACCCATGGGTGGACCCTCCAGGAAACTCATGGATGGACCCTCCCGGAAACTATGGATGGACCCTCCAGGAAACTCATGGATAGAACCTCTTGGAAACTATGGGTGGACTCTTCAAGAAACTCATGGGTCAACCCTCCTGAAAGCTCATGCATTCACCTCCCAGAAACTATGGGGTGGACCCTCCAGGAAACTCATGGATGGACCCTCCTGGAAACTATGGATGGACCCTCCTGTAAACTATTGGTGGACCCTCCAGGAAACTCATGGATGGAACCTCCTGGAAACTATGGGTGGAACCTACAGGAAACTTATGTGTGGACCCTCCTGAAAACTCTTGAGTAAACCTTCCTGGAAACTCATGGGTGGATCCTCCAGGAAACTCATAGGTGGAACATCCAGGGATCTTCCTTTTCAACAACAAGAAATAAATATCAGACTCCAACACTTTTTAGAAGATCCAAATTCTTCTGAAAGTGCTAAATGGAAAGAGGCAATGGTAATCGATATAATTTAGGAGGGCCATGTGGACCCATGTAAGAGAACACCTTTGCCCCCTCCATGTGTTGCCCCTAGTGACCCAGATCCAACTCACACGAGATGAACAAACAGGCACTCGAATTGCACGCTGGCGCTGATCCAAATTGACATAATAAAACAGCAATAATTCCCATTAGAACTAATATTAAGGGTTTTTAACGGAAATATTCAGCAAAAAAGAAATATTTGGAGCTGGAAGTGGGGGTTGCGGCTTTAATAAAGCAATAAGATTGCTGGCGCAGTCGCGCTCATTTTCTCCTGATTATGATTTCAGTGACAAGCGCCGGCGATCAGATTGAGCCTGTCCATCCACATCAAAAACAAACGCGGTCTCTTCTGTCAACATTTCAGCTTTCCGTGGCTTCTGGAAAATTTAATCCATCTGGAAAAATAGGAAATTATGTGCCGACAGAAATGGGAAAATTAAACTGTGTGGAAAGCAATCTATTTTGGGCTGTTTCACAGTTGGAAATCATCAGAAACCAACATCCGTCTCTTTCCTAGAATTCTGCATTAGAGCAGCTCCACGTAACCCCTACATGACCGGGACGGACTGCAAAGCGCAGCCCCCCCCCCACGCTGGGATGAATGTATTGCTATTTACTGACAATTCTCTGCCCCACGACTTTCCCACTAAATATTAATCAGCCTCTGAGTTGTGGGGGACAATACAAGATTTCCATTAGCATTTGCCTCTGTTATAATGCATGGAGGTATCCCTTGAAGGCAGTTCCAGGGGTACCCAGGGTACAAATAATCTCTCACCCCAAATCTCCCCCTAACTGACCTTCAGACTGGGCCCCCTTAGCTCATAACAAGGTTACAGATATATAGAAACATTGGGGTGTCACTATAGTTCCAGGGGTACCCAGGGTACAAATAAACACTCACCCCAAATCTCTCCCTAACTGACCTTCAGACTGGCCCCCTTAGCTCATAACAAGGTTACAGATATATAGAAACATTGGGGTGTCACTATAGTTCCAGGGGTACCCAGGGTACAAATAAACACTCACCCCAAATCTCCCCCTAACTGACCTTCAGACATTGAATGAAGAGAACAGAGAGTTTGGGCCAGTATATATAATATTACTATGGCAGAAATGAGGAGTTTGGAGCGGAGGATCCCGGTGCCATTTTTTCTCGTGCCCATTACGGGGGGCTCATTGTGATGCTCGCAGCCCGGCAACTTGGGAAATCTTCCCCTTTAATCAATGTAAGGAGATTTGAATCTGATAGATTTATACGGTGTGGGAAATGGTAAACTACATTAATTGGCTTTGTTTTGAAGAAAGGGGTCATTTATCAATGGGGCCTTTTTGTGCAGTGAGGTGCCTTAAATCATTCTAACAAATTCATGATATTCACTCTGGTGGGAACAGCCATAAATTTGCCTCCAACATGAATGAATGGACGTTGCTGTCTCGCAATGGCGCTGTGTGTGTTTTATTCAAAATAACATTAAATCGGAGCAGAAACCCCTTCCTAAATACCCTGCTGCCTGGAGAGATGCTAGGGGGGCGCAAGCAGAGATAAAATAGCCCTTTATTCACTAGCGGTGGGGAACAAGGGGTGAGCTTAGGCAATTTACAGATGAAGGATTCAGTATGGCCACTTTAAAGGTAAACTAAACCCTGAATATACTAGCTGGATTATGCTTATTCCTGGGGATGGCCACTCCCATAGTCACATTAGCCACGCCCTCCCAGCTTTGGCAAGTCAGAGGACAATGGATTTTTTCTGGAGGTTGAATCCGCAAGATTAGCACCCCAATTCCCAGGGTTGGCCAGCTCAAAGTTCAGTGTTGGACTGGGGAACCTGGACCACTGCCTCAGGGGCCCCCAAACCACCCCGTATATCCCCATCCCAGCCAGAAAGACCCTCCAACACCCCCACGTTAGCCACAACCCCCTGTGGCCCCCCACGTATACCTTTTTCTTCTAGTGTCATGGATGGGGCCAGGTAGGGAGGTCTGAGGCAGAGGCAAGAGACTTCATGCAGGGAGTGGGTTGGGGCCTATGAGGGAGTGGGTTGGGGCCTATGAGGGCATGGGCTCATAAGGTTTTTTTCCCAGTATCCCACCAGCCCGGTCAGACCCTGTCAAAGTTTATTTTTGGGTTTAAGACAACGCTGTGCTTAAGTTGACCTTTGAGACCCCATCACCTCATATTTCTTGTGACCCTGAAACGTTTATTACTTGGCTGCCCTTATTCTGAGTGATCCTCTGGGTACTTCTGTAATTTACATAAATTTTTTTGCTTTTAGTGATTTTAGTTTTAGACCGCTAATACCAGGCTATTGGCTTAACCTCTTACTCTGTCTGTCGTTGAGCGGAAAGCAGTCTAAAACCGAAACCACTAAAAATGTACAGTATTTAACTTGTAGAAGTGCTCAGGCCCTGAGCAAGTTTCCATTAATCAATTTTTTGGGTTTAAATCCCTTTATGAGTTTAGTTAACTAGCAACTCTCCCACTACTTCTACTCCAGGGAAAACTCTGTTCCCACTAGGGGGCACTACCCAGGGCCCTTAATCAGTGTTTTCCAATGTTAAAAAAGATCAGTTGACTGGAGTAAATAGGGAAAGCCTAGGGGGACATTTGATGTTTGTACTGAGCTGCTGATAGAATATTTAATGGCTCTCTAGAGGGGGCGCAGTACTGGAGCCCACCGTGCAGATTTATAATTCACTGGGCCGTTGACCTTGCGTTTCTTCGTCGCCAGAGACCAATTGGAAGATGTTTTGTTTGGATAATAATTATGGGAAAGATAAATTCCTGCCTCATTTATTGCTTCCAGCCTGCCGGAGAATCCACAGGGGACGGGTGGAACGAACTGCAGGAGGACGGCACCGAGGGCTTCCCTCTTTCTTTAATAAGTATAAATATAAATGGTCCAATACAATGTGCAGCGATTATTTCCAATAAATAGAGGAGGCTCCAATTAGGCTTGTGCCAGTGTCTCTCCGCTGGTGGTTGGACAATTATTCCCAGCATCTTCCAACAGCCCAATGCTCCTGGGAATGCTGGGAGTTGTGGCTAGTAAAAAACAGTGCATTTATATGGCTTGTTATTTTTCAAAGGACTCATTATAGTCTACAAAAATGCTGGGGGCCACTGGGTGGCCTCGAAATCCTTATCAAAAGTTGGCCATCAATGGTTGCAACTTACTCCAGGTATCATGAAGGAGGCAGCCCAAAGAGGAATCAGATGTTACTGGGCACCTACATTTTGGTACTTTCCCCCCTTAAATATATAGAGTACATGTATAATATACACTTCTGGCTTCCCTACTTCCTCTATAGTTACACCCTTGCTGGGTCCTACAAGGACAACTTACTTGATCAGAAGAGTGTGGACTATCTGGTATTTGCCAGGCAAGAAGAAGGCAGCTATAAAGAGAGATGGTTGAAGTCTATTGGGATGAGTTGCATCAGACGTTGTGTTCCCCCTTAGATTGGAACCCTCTCCTAAAGAGCTAACATTTGGTAAGGGTGTAACTTAAAGACACATATGAGAAGGTATTGACTTTACATTAAGTGACATAACGAAAATTTGAGTTTAGTACAGAAGAAGAGGCTGACAGTATTATTATTAACATGTATTTCTATAGCGCCAACTTGTTGCGTAGCGCTGTACAGTATCTCAAGGGAGGATGTGAGGAGTAAGAAGAAGAGCAGGTTTGAGGATTTCAGTACTTTGAAATAAGACATACAAAAAGTCTCCGACAAATAGCTCAATAACAATGGAGAAGGACCATCAGATAAGGTTTCAATATTTATTGGAGATAGAAAAATAGAATTCTTTCTAGCACTTGGCTTCAAGGAGAAGGGAATGGAAAGGTCCTATACGAGGAGTCACGTTGAACTGAAGGAAAATAAGAAGAACCCAGTCTGGTTATAGGTAAGGGTCTGTGACCTGTAGACCAAGGGTCCCCAAAGGCTGGAGAGCAACATAACCTTGTAAATTTCCCAAATATGGGCTATGGTTCACTAATGTCCTCTATGTGGACTTGCAGCCTTCTGTAGACTCTGTTTACCACTACACATGGTTCTTATGCAACTAAACTTGCTTGAAGGCAGGAATTTTTGCATAAAATATTTTTGCATAAGAAAATGCACCTGCTTGAAGATACTGGGAGCAACATCCAATGGTTTGGTGAGCAACATATTGCTGGTGAGCCACTGGTTGGGGATCATTGCTGTAGACAATCCAACTTTGTATTACGTTGTCCAAGTAGAGGGTTGTACCCCATGACGTATGACTTTCAGCCCTTCACATTTTGGTTCTGAAGGAAGTTTGTGATGCCAGAAGAAGAGAAGATGTTCCAGGAGTGGTAGCATGGAGATGGGAGGGTCTAATGGAAGACTGAATGGATCTTTTGTAAGACCTGGCATGGGGAAGACATGACTAAATGAAGAGGGAAAGTCTTGTTTGTGTTCCCAAGACACTGGGGTTGCTTGCCCTTGTGGCCACTAGTGATGGGCGAATCAGCAGTGTTTCGCTTTGCCAAATTGTTTGCAAATTTCAAGGGAAATTCACGAAACGCAACTGCATCTGGTTTTTGATGTGGGCTTCTGTTTTGGAAGCTGGCACCCATTGCTGCGTCCGTTTTATTGGTGCCGGCATCCAAAAAACTGACACCGGCGTCTGTTTATTTTACACTGGCACCAGCCAAAACGACGCACGCATCAAAAACTAGATGCCGGCGGAATTTTGCCTGTGCTTTGCGAATCGCGGGCGCAGGTGAATACATTCGCCCATCACTAGTGGCCCAACAGAGAAGATGGTTAAATTAAAACCCGGGTGAACTACAGAAGGATAATAAAAATGCAGTTCCTCTCTGCCCATGTTATCATGTTACACTTTACTTGTAATTGCTCCAGTGCAGGATATTGTTCCTCTCAGTAGCGGCAGTTTGGGAGAACCGACAGTTTGTTAACTTCAAGCTGCCTCTGTACAGTCTCTCACTATTCCCTTTACTGGGAAATATGGCCTTTCAAATGTCATTCCTAATTTGTGCAGCAGAGACCAGTAACTGGGGTTTACTAACTAACTCCTCCACAATATGTTTTACTAACTCAATAACAATGACTTCCACTGGGACCCAACAACTCCCTGCACTGCACCGAGCTCCCTTCACCTGTTCTCTCACTTTCTGCTCAGAGATGGACTGCAAACCA